>JAUNZO010005006.1:0-66649 GCA_031894775.1 Chloris gayana
CCCCTTTCATAAGCTCTTTCAGCTGTTTTGCCACGTTAGCTATAGCTGAAGGGCCTAAACTAGCCCTAGTGATATCATGATTGCTAGTTTTTTGTGTTTTAAGTTGTGGCGTGGAGGCAAGCATGCCTTCATACGCGAAGAGATATAGATTAAATTGTCCTATTGGTTTTCAAGTACCAAGGACAATATCTTGTGTAGAATCTTTTCAGTTGCCATTACCCCAACTTTGCAATGAATGAAATTCGAACTTCCAGTAACCTAAACATATAAAATCCAAAGGATAATCCTGGAATTAATTTATCCTTTTGTCTTGTGTTCCTTTTGGGTCTCTCCTATTCATGTTTCCTATTCCGTTTCATCTCTAGCCTACCCCAACTTGCTTGGGATAAAAGACTTTTTTTTTCGAGGCAAATTGTTGTTGTTTTTTTTTAGGGAAATACAGTAGGGGAAGCCCCTACTATGCTATATCAAATTGTTTTTGTTGTTAGCACATAAACTGTCACTGTACAAAATCTGGCTACCATCTAGTACAAACGATCTGATTAAGTAAATCATGGAATCTAGGCAGTATTTTGTACAATGTTTTAAACAATATCTGTTCTCTGAGTCTGCAAGCAAATAATAAACAATTGATGTTGATTTACACGAGTTTCATGAAATGGGATAGTAAAGCTGTGGCCTTAATGTTACTTCAGATTTATGAAATACGATTCACAAGTTTAAAATGCTGGCTAGAGATTCATTTAAACAATGTCCTGTTCTCTGAGTCTGCAAGCTAATAATAAAAAATTGATGTTGATTTACACGAGTTTCATGAAATGGGATAGTAATGCTGTGGCCTTAATGTTACTTCAGATTTATGAAATACGATTCACAAGTTTAAAATGCTGGCTAGAGATTCTTTGAATGAACTGCTTTCTATTATTTGTATCATCAACAGTTATACATCAATGCTCTCAAGAATTAGCTGATGGTAAGTGTCTGGTGGATTGATTATTTATACTCATTGGGTGTGATTGGTTGGGTGGCATAGGTCTAGCCTGGTTAGAATCTATAACAGGCCAGCCTAAGCTTGTCTAGAACAATGCTCTTGACCAGTGTTTGGATGATTGGATAGATTAGCCTACCTCTTGGCCTGTTTCCAGTGAATTTCTTTTAAGAAACAAGGTACACATAAGAACAAAAGGAGAAGTTTATCTACCTGGAGGTACATATAGTCAGCAAAGAGAGATTGACTTTGCAATTTGTAAAGAAAAAAAGGAGATAAACAAGAATACAATGGGCGGCCGAGCTCAACAGTGGAAAGGCATGCCACAACCTTGCAAATGTCATACGTCTGAGCTCGACGAGCATGTGTGGCATCATGGACATTGCGCAGGTTGAGCTCCATATGGATGGTCGTGCTGTTGTCTCCTCTAAGCTCGTGGAAGAAGATGAAGATGTTGTTCCATGCCCTTTCCCGTCCCAAGAACGACCTCCTCCACTGTGTCACCCTATGTCGAGGTTCGCCTCGGTGCTGGAATGAAGGCAAAGCTACTGCACTCATTCATGTTGCCTGATTTTTGGGCTCTGCCACCACCAGCCTCATTGCCCCTTCTGCTCAATTTTGAAGCCGCAGTGCGGATGGTCCTCTCTCAATGCGGCGCTTGGTAAAATCAGTCTGAGGCTGGGGACCACCTGAGCTTTTTGCAAGCTTGGCCAGAGATAAATAATAGATTTCTGCGCACGAGCTTGACCAGGCTAAGGAGCACCAACATTATTCTGGCCTGGCTAAGTCCTCTGTACAGGCAACCAAATACATATAAGCTGCATTATTCTAGCCTAGCTAGGGGTTACACAGGCAACCACTCACTCCCATAGAAAATATGTGTATAAAACATTGGTGTGTGAAGTTGACATCTACTCTTGATATAGGCATATACAAACAGTAGTTTTGTTGATATGCAAATGTATAAAATTGACCCAAGACATCATGGACTGCAGGCTTAAGTGTTTTTTGGGACTTGTAAATTCAGGAAGCTGTACGCATTTGTGTATAGAATGATTTCCCACTAATATAAGGACACATAATAACATCTTTAGATGAAATAAAAGAATAATACAGTGCTTCTATGAATAATAATTTTATGTGCTCCTGTTGGTTAGCAATAAAACATGTGTGTTGTTGTAAATCAAAACACTCTCTCTGATTGCATAAGAAACATGCCGTCAAACAATCAATTTTAAGTCAAACACTTGAACGTGATCAACTGCCGTATATTCTAATGACTGAATAGTTTTAATCCGTGAAATGTGTGAGGCCTGACACTGTTATGAATGATGAGTCATCATGCATACATGCAACTTAAGTGATGCACTCTTTGTTTCAGGATTAATACTGTATCATTTAATGTTATTCTGTGGACGCTTCTTACTTTTTTTCTTCCGTCAAAAGCAACCGTGATGTTTCTTGCTTGTGCGAATGAGGAAACATAATGACTTGATGAATTTGTACAGCCCAGATTTGTTGTGAATCGTGTGACCGCTGGAGACTATGACTGTCCAAGAAAGGTTTTGAGCTTCTTGACTGATCTGCATGCATCATTTAGGATGTTGAATCTGCGTAATGACTTTTTGCGTAAGAAATTTGATGGTGAGTCTATCATCGTATCCTTGTATACCTTTGTATTTGGTTAAAGGTGTTACTTTGTTGGAATGTATAATGTACCATGTATTCTCTTAACTGTTTCACAGGGATGAAGTATGATTTGAGGAGGGTTGAGGAGGTCTATTATGACGTGAAGATCCGAGGACTTGCATCTGCAGAGTCGAAACAAGAGGCAGCCTAATAAGTCAATAGAATGTGGCTTGGTTAGAATGCTAGTTCTTGTTGGAGGTACATTAATGTACTGAACATGTTAATGTGACTTGATTAGAATGTAAAGAGTTCTTGATAGACATATTAGTATCTACCGCATTAGCGCTTTTCTGGTATTCCGCTTGCATTACGGTAGCATATGTGGACGGGTTTGTAATGTAATTCTACACGTATGGCCGTGGCCGTGGTAGGAATTTTCTTATCATTGAGGAACTTATTCAATTTTATTTTGAGCAAATTCCCTATGAACCATCAAAAGCTATAAAGTTCTCTTATGAACCATCCAAAATTACAAGTTTCTTTCTCAACCATCGGTTTAGATTTTTTTATCCCTTACAATCCACTTTCATTACTTAGTATATGTTAAACGACAGTTATGTGATGGTGGAAACAATCAGTTTGCTCCTCAAGATGGAATAGTTTGCTCCTCAAGATGGAATGAATAGTGGAGAGGTAAAGTAGGTTATGAAACCATCAGTTTTGCATCATTTCTAGTACATGTTTCACATTTTGTGGATCTACGAGTAGGCTCTAGAAGTCGAAAAAAATAAAAAATGTAATTGGAAATATAGATATGGGTAACCAATAGTAAAATGGTCAATATGTGAAAAAGCAGACTTTTAGAAAAGGTTTATCGTAGTGTTTAATTGTACTAAGTAACGAAAATGGTTTGTAAGGGATAGAAAAATCTAAACCGATGATTGAGAAGGGCATTTGTAATTTTTGATGGTTCATAAGGGAACTCTGTAGCTTTTGATGGTTTAGAAGGAATTTGCTGTTTTATTTTTGAAAGACAAGTTCTCCAGAATTCAAGTTTCACTTGGGATAAACTTATAGCAACTCTACTTCCCATACCCATCAACAACCTTGACTAGGATTATGCTTTTGCAACCCACAAATTTTTAAATGGTGATATACAAGTCAAGAGTCTAAAATTGTGAAAAAGCACTAAGTTGTAAATGAGGCATGAAACACGAATTTAAAAGAGCAACTATTCATCATTTCAGCATACTTGGAGAACTAAACAATCCATAAATGAAAATAAGCCAAACTCGTGGTTTTATGATTTTGTAAAATTTTATTCATATTAATATTTTTACGAAAGAAAAAGAAAGCAAGAAAAAGAAAAAAAGAAAGAACAGACACAAGTTACCTCTTCCAGGGGTCCTCCTCCGGGGAAATTTTCAGTGCAAATAAAATTTGGGTGCAATAGAGAACGAGCCGTAGCTCGGTTGGCAAAGTCGTGCGGGTGGCACGCTGCCCACTAGGGTTCGATCCCCGGGATCAACCCTCGTGGTCTCACCGGGGCTTAGTCCCCATAAATAATCTGGTAGGTACTGCGTGCAATGTCCGGACTTGCATGTGGAGCCACAATGGGACTGCAACGCCCCTCGTCGCCTGCGGGGGTTGGACCTTCGCCGATCTCTAGAAGGACATGCAGTGTGGGTATAGTTTGTTAGGTCTAGCGTACGTGCAGGGGTTTGAGTTGTGTGAGTGTGGTGGAGTGTGTGCGTGTGTTTGTGCGTATGTTCGGATACTACATCTGTACCGTAGATGTTCGGACTCAAAACAAAATGGGTGCAATAGTGCAAACATACAATTCCATCCGTCCGATTCCTTCACGATAAGGCAAATGAAATAATATATTTGCACCATTGCACCCAAATTTCATTTGCACTAAAAATTCTCTCCCCTCCCCAAACTAGCTTCTTGGCCTATGGATGGTGTGACAGATTGAGTCCTTGGTAGCGGAAGTAGGTGTACACGCGGAGTGTTTTTGTTGGAGCGACCGGTCGGTACGTCAAAACTGGATGTCGCAGTAATTTTGCCATTGTATTGTTGTCAACATGTGCCTATTGACAGGGGCGAAGCTACTTTGTCTTGTCGGGGTTAGCTGACCCCAATGACTCGTGGCGAAATCATTGTTCATCACTCGTTGATTAAGGTCTCGGACCCGTCGCCAATGCATGCCGGCCTCGACAAGCTCAAGCTCGGGCTTCGCCCCGAGATTGAGGGACTCATGCATCTCTTGTGTGGACAATGTGAGATCCTCCACTCGATTAGTGAGCATACTCATTTCATGAGTCATGTCTAGTCCCCATAAATAATTTCGTAGGTACTGCGTGCAATGTCTAGCATGTGGAGCAACAATGGGACTGCGACGCCCCTCGTCGCTCGCGGGGTTGGACCTTCGCCGATATCTAGAAGGACATGCAGCGTGGGTATAGTTTGTTAGGTCTAGCGTACGTGCAGGGGTGTGAGTTGTGTGAGTGTGGTGGAGTGTGTGCGCGTGTTTGTGCGTATGTTCGGATACTACAGCTGTACCGTAGATGTCCGGACTCAAAAAAAAAAAAATGGATGCAATAGTGCAAACATACAATTCCGTCCGTCCGATTCCTTCACGATCGGACGGATGAAATTATATTTGCACCATTGCATCCAAGTTTTATTTGCACTAAAAATTCTCTCCCCTCCCCAAACTAGCTTCTTGGCCTATGGATGGTGTGGCAGATTGAGTCCTTGGTAGCGGAAGTAGGTGTACATGCGGAGTGTTGTTGTTGGAGCGACCGGTCGGTACGTCAAAACTGACTATCGCAGTAATTTTGCCATTGTATTATTGTCAACATGTGCCTATTGACAGGGGCAAAGCTACTTTGTCTTGTCGGGGTTAGCCGACCCCAATGACTCGTGGCAAAATCAATGTTCATCACTCGTTGATTAAGGTCTCGGACCCGTCGCCAATGCATGTCGGCCCTGACAGTGCTCAAGCTTAGGCTTCGCCCCGAGATTGAGGGACTCATGTATCTCTTGTGTGGTGAGATCCTCTTGTAACATCCCGACCTAGGGCTTAATAGGGTTGATAGAATACTCGTGTCAACAAGTTGCAACTTCTTTTCCGAAAGCTCATCTCTAAAGAAATCTAAGGTTAAGCGTGCTTGGCCTGGAGCAATTTAGGGATGGGTGACCGACCGGGAAGTGTTTTCCGGGTGTGCATGAGTGAGGACAAAGTGCGTAGAAAAGACTAGTGCTGGTCCGTGGGGAAATATTGAGGGCCTATTAAGTCTGTCGGTGTAAGCGGGCCCGACCCGAGTGGCGGGACGTTACAATGGTATCGAGCCGACTCTCGCGGTTTCACGGGCGCGTGTGTTGCACGTGTACGGGCATGGTGTGCATGGCTGGTGTGGGTCCGGAGTGGTCACACAGCATGACACATGTGCCGACGGTGGACACATGGACGTGGCCAAGAGAGGAAGTTATCGGCTCGGGATTGACCGATGAGGACGTCGGTCTTCTAAGGGGGTGAGTATGTAACATCCCGACCTAGGGCTTAATAGGATTGATAGAATACTCATGTCAACAAGTTGCAACTTCTTTTCGGAAAGCTCATCTCTAAAGAAATCTAAGGTTAAATGTGCTTGGCCTGGAGCAATTTAGGGATGGTGACCGACCGGGAAGTGTTTCTCGGGTGTGCATGAGTGAGGACAAAGTACGCAGAAAAGACTAGTGTTGGTCTATGGGGAAATATTGAGGGCCTATTAAGCTGTCAGTTGTTTCAATAAGGAATAAAGGAAGACGCCAAATCCTAAGACCCCGTCAACGCTTTTGCTATCTTCTACTTACTTTACCTTTTCACATCTTATTTCTTGTAGTAGATACTTTGCTTATGTGATCTTTAACATGCTTGGTATAGCAATGACTTGTTCTTAGACTTGCATGTTTAGGAGTTGTGTGCTTGTTAGTTATGTTCTTGTTGTTATCTTGTAGACTTGCATGCATAGGTTTTTTGTTAGCTAGTTGTTTGATTTCTTATTATATTGCCTACTAGCTTGTATAGGAGTTGTATTGATGAATTTTTTTCACTTGCATCAGTAGATTTCTTAGGTCAGTCTTAATGCATAGTTTCTTCTCACACTTTTCAAGAGTGCCACATCAGATTTAGAGATTTAATTTGATGTAATCTCTCTCAATACATAATTTCATATCACGATTTTATAGACAAACTATAGCATTAAAATAACATCTATTTGTTGCATTGAGATTGATAAAAAATGTGTTGGGATGAAACTCTACGTTCTCAATGGGAGTTTCAATAGAGTTTCATACATGTGAAACAATACCAAATGAGTGTCATCCTTATAAAATCCTTTTGTCCAGTTTCATATTAATTGCTCTGTCACATCATCTTGTATTACATAAGTTTCATACGTCTTGTTATAGGAGTTGATTGAATGTACGGTTGAATAGTTATTAGAATGACAAAGTCATAACTATAAAGTAACCGATTCACCCTGTCACACAATCCTTACATAAATTATGGCGGTTTACTTTGACTCCCATTTTTCTTTTCATTTTGCACCACCTTTCGGTATCGCACGATCCTATATAAATTTTGGCGGTTTACTTTCACTCCGACTTTTTCCATTTTGCGAGATGCAAAGCACAAAATACCACTAAGAGCCCCTTTGGCATAGCTTATGCAACAACTTTAGCTTTGGATTATGGCCCAAGCTGTACCAAAGAGCTGATTTGGATAAGTGATTATGGGTAGAAGCTGCCATGAGCTGTTTTCATTTTTGTACTAGGATGGTGAAGCTGGAAATAGCAGCTTTTCACAACTCACACTCACAACTTTGTTTCTGAACAAACATGATAACCTATTTTGCTAAACGATATGACTGCATAAGATGCATAAGCTGAAATAAGCCGAATAAGCTGTTTTGACTCATAATCCAGAACTTAAGATGTTTTTTCCATGAGCTGAAGCTCTACCAAAGAACCATAACAGTTGTGCAATAGAGACCTAGTTAGCCGACTGAAAGCTCTACCAGAGGCTGGTAATTTTCCCCATACGTAGCACATACCCCGGTGAAAATTTAGTATTGCTTTGATTGGCGAGATGCAGCCACTTAAACGGAACGCCGTCTCGCTGCGATTGGCCAGGTAGCCGAAGCAGCAAGCCGCCAACTCATTGTCAAATCACGGAAGCAGTCAAATTGAAAACAAATCCGGAAGTACATTTTCATCTTCCTTTGAAACATCTCTCTGATCTAATGCGTACTTTATTTTTTGATATACCCTATGCTTATCTTGTCATTTAATCCTCGTATCATGCTTGGTTTTCATACGAAATGCAACTATTACCTTCAATGCCAAATTCATGGTATTGAAAGTTGTGAATGGTGTTGGAAATAGTGTGCACCTCGGGAGGCCATTTTCAGTGGACATTTTATTTGGCATTAATTAACGGTCATATCAAAAAATAAATGATATGGTAAGACTATTCTTAGGGCATGTACAAGGGAGAGTCTACTGTGGTCTTCTAGACACATGTATTCAAACAAAGAGACATAAAATAACTCTAGTCATACAAAGGAGACACTCTACATGTTGTGTTTTAATAAATGCATATTATTAATGATTGTATGATATAAGTCGTCTCTTCACATCTACAACGGTGATCGAGTTGTCGCTTACATCGGAACACGTGATAGAGACCGTCTCTTCGTCAAGAGCTCACCCAGCCGTCTCTTCAAGCGTTAGAGGGGCTATTTGCAAAAATACACTCTCACATCAGCTCAAGAGCCCACTCATTTATTAGTGTTGTACATGCCCTTAGGCCAGTCTCAATCCAAGTTTCATAAGAGTTTAAAAATCATTAAATAATATGCCACATCAGCAAAAATGGTGATGTGGCATAACATTTATGAAGAGAGAGAGGAATGAAGTTTCATCCCTATGAAACTGTGTACACTGATTACCTAAACTATGAAACTAGAATGAAACTCCACCGGGACTAATTTGTTTCATCTCTACATATTTTATCAACTATCATTGGTCACTTAGATGCAACAATTAAATGCTACTCCCTCCTTTACTAAATTGTTGTCGCTATTGACTTTTTCGTGGTGTTTGACCATTCGTCTTATTCAAAAGATTTCTTCAAATACAAAAAGTAATATGCTACATTTCAAGTTTCTTTAGTGATAAAACACATTCCAACAAAATATATGACATTTGTTAAACTTTATTTGAATAAGACAAATAGTCAAACTTAATAAAAAAGTCAACGGCGACAACAATTTAGTAAGGGAGTAGTATGTTAGTCTATGAAACCGTGACATGAAACATTGCATTGAGAGAACTTGTTTCATCGACATTTCTATATGACATGGCATACTTGGAAACCGCGAGTATGAAACCTTGTATTGAGACCGGCCTTATTGACCTCTTTCATTTCACGTTTTTCAAGTGTGACACTTCATCTTTCTAATCTTCTTCGTGAAATGAAAATGCACCTTTCAGTGCACTATTGCATTTCACAGCTTGTATAAGACGAACAAAACATTAAATGTTTGCATAGGTGTATCAATGGAGATCCAATTTTTTTTTTTGCATATGAAAGAAAAAGTCTGAATGCTCCTTTCATCAACTTGGAAAGAGTGTCACTACTCTTTCATCCTAATGAAAGGCTCCCCTTTTTCATGTTAAATACCATGCCATATCATCTTTTTTACTGATGTGTTACCAGATAAATGCAAATGAAAGATCCACTGAGAATGGCTTAAGGGAATTAATATGAAAGAAAGAGTAAGCCTTTCATCCTAGTGAAAGACTATCGGCTCTGTTTTTAAGTTAATGAAAGACACATGAAAGTGCATGGAGAGCCTTTTCTTCCATCGTCAACACCCTCAACCAACAACCAAGTGTCACATATGAACAATTAATGTTCTGTCATGACTATGAAATTATGAAAAGAAAGTGTGCACTGAGAGATACAATTTCATTTCACTAGAAAGCTAACATGTCACACTTAAAACTGCGAAATGAAAGAATGCATTGAGAATGACCTTAGATGAAACTATTTTTTTCTCTCAGTTATTCATTGGTCACATCATAGAAAAATATTGACATGATAAGTTATTTATTGAAAAGAGTAAAATGCACACTAGGTCCAGGTCCTTGAACCATTTATGAATGAGCATCTTTATGAACTCCCAAAATGCACGCATGAGCAAGGTTTACATTCCCGTTTCTCCCGGTAATCCCGGTCGAGACCGGGATGTCGGTTTCCGCGGAAACCGGTAATCCCGGTCAGGAATCCGGACGAATTCCGTTTTGGCAGTCCAGACGGGATGGACCGGGATCCCGACCGGGATTACCGGGATTTCGGACGGGATTGCCGGAATTCCGGACGGGATTACCGGGATCCCGGTGACTGATTTGTAAAATTTGAGAAGAGGTTAAAACATGAAAAAAAGGCGTGGAATTAATTAAAAAATTGGCATAACAGTTTCATAATATTTCTACTCATATTCATGACACATAAAACATTCATCCGTCACAAAAGCATGATAAAGACATAAAACATACATCCATCACACATAGTTCAATTACAAGTCCCTAAATGAAATCCACAACTAATACTTCGATGAAAAATACAAACTATGATAGATAAACATGAACTCAATACTAGATAATGTTTTTTTATTTCTTTCTTAACTTGTATCTTACTTCATTTTTCTCATAAGTCAAAACATCATCATTTTTATGATTGGATTTACCATAAATCATGATTTTTCATCTAGTTTTTTTTTCATATTTTCATATCAAATTCTTTCAAATTTTCAAAAAAATCAAAATTCAAATCCGGGATCCCGGTCTCCGGTGAAACCGGCCCGGACCGGGATCTCCGGAAACCGCGGAAACCGGCCGGAAACCGGTCTGGATTTCAAACCCTACGCATGAGTCCTAAAACTATTCGTAATGATCATCTAGGCCAATAAACTTTGGGAAATTTGTCCGAGAGACACCGAGAAACCGTGGTTTTGTTCACAACACACTCACAATCGTGTTTTTGTCCGAGACACACTACAATTTTAGGCGCCATCGTCCGTGACACACTATGACCGCTTAACAGTTATTTTCAATTTTTTTAACTCAATATGTAAAACACATTGAAACTTGAAGCTTTGCACAAACATACATTGTTGTATTATCTATCAATAAAAAATAAAGCTAGATTTTTTCGATTGTTTGCATGGTTTGCTCATTGTTTTAATATTTAATTTATCAAGCAAACCATGCCAACAATTACAAAAAAAATCTGCCTCTATTTTTTAATGTTAGAGAATGCAAAAATATATGTTTGTGCAAAGATGAAACTATTTTTTCTCTCAGTTATTCATTGGTCACATTATAGAAAAATATTGATATGATAAGTTATTTATTGAAAAGAGTAAAATGCACCCTAGATCCCTAAACTATTTATGAATAGGTATCTTTATGAACTCCCAAAATCCACGCATGAGTCCCAAAACTATTCATAATGATCATCTAGGTCAATAAACTTTATATCGACCATAAGGTTGATGATCTATTTATATTGTGTCAGCTAGATCTACAATGTTGTCGCCAAATTGCTCTTCACATACAATGCTGGCGTATAACCTCTCATCAGACAAATGCTGTCAAGCCTACTCGGAAGCAGGTGCACTCTCTGCTTCGTTCGTCACGTGCAAAAGAACGACCTACTCTTTGTTTATGGCACCTTTTGCATTTGAGAGCAGTTGTGCAGCGGAGCACATGAGAGCTGTTGGAAGGCATGTAGTGAACTGAGAACGGTTGGAGAACGATGTTGTTGACATGGTTATCATAATATAAATATAAATAGATCATGGATATAGATGAGTCACTATAACTATAAAGTTGATAGACCTGAAGATTTAGAGATACCAGGTGCATTTTCACTCTATTAAAAATGAAACTTAGGCTAGTTTCAATGGACCTTTTATCTGACATTAATTAACTGTCACATCAGTAAAATAGATGACATGACGAGGTAATTAATATGAAAGAGAGGGAAAGTCTTTTATTCTAGTAAAAGGTCATGGACTTTTTTTCTAAGTTAATAAAAAACAAATAAAAGTGCATTGAGAGCATTTTATTATTATCAACACCCTCAACCAAGAACTAAGTACCAATTAGTAACAATTTAATGTGTTTGTCTATGAAACCGTGAAAATAAAATGTACACTGAGAGATGTAGTTTCATTTCATAGAATAAAATTAAAAAACTAACATATCACACTTAGAAACTGTGAAACGAAAGAATGCACTGGAAATGACCTTATATGTAGATACCTAGAGAGATAATGTATTGATTTACTTGGCATGAAAAGAGTAATTAATGACCTGTTTGGTAGTCTGCAACTGTGCCACGTTCGCACGGTAGGCGAGGCCGACCCTGAAGCTTCATCATCTCGCAATTTGCAGTCGTTTTTGCACAACCGATGAGGCACCGCAGTAACCGAAGCGTTGTCGTGGGAAAGGAAGGTTCCTTCCAGATGCTTCGTACTCTCGTCGTTCATCGTACACGCTCATCCCCGGTAGTCAGCGGCTCCTGCTGCAATCTTGTTCCTTGGCAAGATCATATGTATTACTAAGACCAGTCTTAGTGGGGGTTTTATGGATAATAATAGTGTTATGTAGGTATTTTTGGTGATGTGGCAGCGTATTAACGAGGAGAGGGGTGAAAAAACTGGCCTAAAGCTACTCCCAATGGGGAGTTTCATTTCATTGTTTCCAAGGTGCCACATAAGCAACAAGGATGAACGAAATACCTCATGCAATGTATAGTTTCATTTTGTTGTTTCCTAGGTAACACATGCAAGAGAGAAATGTCTTGGAAGCAGTGTAGAGATGGTTTCATCTAGATGAAACCCCTTTCTTCTCTCTCCTTATTAATTTTCTGCCACATCAGCAAAATTGCTTATATGGCAGCTCATTTATTGAAAATGAAACTCCCATTGTGAGTAACCTAACTCATCAAATGCCATGTACCAAGCTGAGACGAGAGTAGTGTTCGTTTCCTCCCTCTAAAATTTAGCACTGTCACATCAAAGAGAATCTTATTATTTATAAATATTTCGATCAATTTAATGACAAAACCCTATTGACAGATTGGTGCTAATTTTCGAGATAAATCTAATGAGCTTAATTAATCTATATTTTGCTAAAGTGATGCTACAGTAACCATCTTCTAATCACGGCTTAATTAACCTCATTAGATTCGTCTCGTAAATTAGTCTAGGAGTCTGTAATTTGTTTTATAATTAAATTTTATTTAATACTCTTAAATAATAAGATTCTTTTTGACGTGACAGCTCTAAAATTTAGACCCCAGAAAACGAACACACACAAAGCAGAATGGAGAGAGGCACTCGATCGGACGCACGGAATTAAATGGCGGAGGTCGGACACACGGAACTCGGAAGCCTGCAGCACGCGACGCGCAAGCCCAACACGAGCGTGAATGCATGCAGGGAAGACGAGGCGAACAGATTACTGCGCGTGCATGCACGAAAGGGTCACAGGAAATTAATATATAAGGACCCAGCGTCTCCCACAGTCCCACTCTTCGTAGCTCTCCCTGCCCAGAGTTCAAACACCGATTGCTCCTCATACAGTGCACTCACAGGTCAGAGCTGCATCCGTGGCTATCAACATCATCAACGATACCCACCCGCTGTGGATAGGAGTGCCAGCGCAGTCATCAGGCCCAGCCGGTGCGTCCGTGCGTCGACACCGCCTCCTGCAACTTTGCATTGCCTCATTGTTAGCATCGAGAGTCCATCTGATTTTGACGAGATTCAGATTTAATCAACAAGGTATGTATCCTACAATCGAAGGGTAGCTCAACACTATTTGCTTGTTAAGATGCACCAACTTGAATTTTTTGAGGGAGTAAAGTAAGTCAAGATTTTGTTTGGGGAGTAAATTGGACAAAGTGAATTGTTTGGGGAAGTAAAATGAACTTATTCCTATTTATTTTTATCCTATCCATTCTCTTTCATACAAATGATCTAACCAATTGTGCTATGCTCAATTGCTGTGTAGCTTTCATCTCTATCCTATCCCAACATGTTTGGGTTTGGAACTAAAAATATTTATTATTGTTGGATAACCAAAAATATATGTTGTATATGTACTACTCGGTAGATTTATAGATCTGTAGGTGTTCATAGCTGACTTCTCTTTTTCATTGTATCACATAGTTCCGAGTACATATACCCAACTTTAATGTTATATGTTATAAGTATTTCAACATAGGCTGCTGTGCCACCAACCATTATGCAAAATTTGAGGTCTAAAAAAATTCTACTTGTATGTTGAAAGCTGAAAGAAATATAAACTCAATATCAGATATATTTTACTGTCTTGAATTATTCGGGTGAATAAACTGAATCATATTTTTGTTTAGGAGGTGAATCGAACAAAGTGAATTATTTGGGATAGTAAAATGAACTTTATCTATGATTAACCGATCACATATATGCCTAGTCAGTGCAAGTTGCCGGTCTGATGGTAGCGGAATAGGAGCAGATTATTAAAAAGTTTAGTACACTCAAAGTAAAATCTCACGGATAAGATATTGTCTCCTTATGTATTTTATAATTGTACCGCAGTACGACTAGAGTTATACTGGTACTTAAGTTCACACATATATACTCCCATGTGGTGTACATGACACTCAAAAACCTTGTAAATTTGGGGGTTTATATGTGTTTGATTATGTGCATCACAAACTCCGTTTCTATCATAGTAGATGGAAGATGACTCCATGGAATCGATGAAACTACTATGGAATGGAGCACAAGATGAGCAAGATTTGGATGCATTGTTAGCAGGTAGAGCACATCAATATTCATGAAATCTTATTGTTTGTCATATTTAAGTTTGGAACGATATTTACGAGATTATCTTGCAGGTGTACCTGGCTATTACTCTTACCAGGTATGCTTTTGTATTCAGATGCTTTACAAATTAACGGAAATTTTATATGAGGCAATCAACCTTAGCTATCATGCTTCACCTCTTGGAAATGTGTTGTGTTAGCAGTAGCGTTAATTATGACTTTTGCGACCTAGCCATCTCATAAATGCTGTTGTGTAATGATCATGAGTCCGTGCTATACTTAAAGAGGTGTCAACAATTCTTCCAAGACTCGAGGGTCCAATATGGTAACAGTTTTATTATGACACCGTGGAAGGCGCAATTGTAGTCATGCTCTTGAAATTGTGGCATCGTACTCCATAACTTGTTAATATATTTAGACATTTGGGATACATGTCAGTGATTTTCCTATCCTTCATTAATTTAAATTTTGGGATGTAATTAGTTGATTCATAGTAGTTTAACATGGTATCAAGCTAGAGGTCTTAAGTTTAAATTTTAATGACCGTATTTTGCGCTGCATCACCTAGTTCTGCTGCATTGCTCCTATCTCCATATAAGAGCATCTCCAACAATTCCCAATAATTTTACTCCTAGAATACTGATTTTAGAGAATTGCTATATCTATTGGGAATAAAAAGAAGACATGTACTCTAACAGTTCCAATAATTATTTCCTAAATAGTTTAAATATCCTTTCGAGAGTGAGAATTATGTGGCTAAATGTAGCAACCTCATTTAGAAAACAGTTGGAGAATGATTTTTACTAATCAAATCCTAAATTTCGATTTAGCAACCTCATTTAGGAAATGGTTAGAGATGCCCTAAGGGCGTGTTGAACCATAAGTGAATTGTCCGGCCTTGTCTATAAGTTTAATTTTTTGGATGCAAGTGATCAGTGCATAATAACTCAACATATAACACTAAATAGATTTTATTATTATACGTAAAACAGTTGGGAGCGTTGATTTTTTACTTTGGTTGTGACAGACAACGAAGGAAGATAACTTGTTCACTATGGATGGTGACACGACGACAGAATATTCAAGCACAGAGTGTGAAATCATAGATATCCATGAAAGAACCATGAAAGGTGCATAAGCTTTAAATAACAGAATTTTAGGAATGAATACCATTTGAAGAATTTAGTAATTCATATGTTTTCATATGCTTCAGACTCCTTACCAACAGGCCAAAGAGGAAGTCGAAAGAAAAGCACCTTATCTTGGGTATGAATTTCTTTTCTTTATTTATGAACTACAATACCCCCTTTGAATCTGTATTCTGTATTCTAGTTGTTAGACAAGTAAAAATGGATATAGTTTGTTTCACCATGTTTGATTGGTACATTTATCCATGGGACACTCCAACTTAATTTTTTAGGGTTTGTGTGACTTAGGCCCTGTTTGATCATCTCAGATGAGTTGGTTCCGCCGCAATAAAGCCCGTCTCAGTGCATAGTTTCATCTCACACTTATCAAGAGTGCCACATCAGATTTGAAGATATGATTTGGTGGATGAAATAGTCACTCTCAATGCACGGTTTCATCTCACGATTTCATAGACAAGTTGTAGCATTAAATTAACATGTATTTGTTGCAATGGGATCGGTCAAAATATGTTATGATGAAATTTTTTGTTCTCAATGGGAGTTTCATTAGAGTTTCAAACCTATGAAACAGTGCTATTTCATATTAATTACCTTGCCATGTCTATGTGGCGCCTCATTTAATGTTTATGAAACTCCCATTGAGAATGGCCTAACCTAGCCAACCAAGTTAGAATTGAATTCATCCATAGACAGAAAAGAAAAACAGCCAAAGAATTTATTTGTCACTGTTCATCACATACAAACAGTACCACTTGTGTTTTCTTAATACTGATATTAATAATGATGTGTTTAAAACATTCTTTTCTGTGTGCTGTATATGGGCTTGCTTTAGAACTTTTGAATAGTTAAATAATATTTCAATTATAGGGCGTGGGAAACCCTGGCCACAATATGTTTTGAGTTCACTTCACTACCACAGGATAGAGTTTTAGTGATAGGTATCTAATGACCTTTTCTATGGTAGTGTCTAAAACTAATAAAGGGTACATAGCGGGGGAAGTGAACAGAACTGCAGTAGCGTCATGAAAGCATAATCATGCTCATGACTCATGCATCTCGTCGATGCATCTATTTAAAAAATATATTTTATATTAGATTAACAATAATAAAGCTTGTAGATCAAACTTACCTATTTTACCAGGTAGAGGCGAGTCGCCTATTTGGTCGCCAAAGATCTCGCAGATGCAATAATCCTTGGACATTATTTGAGGTGAGTAACTTGGTGGATGGTGTATCAGTACTTGGGGTTGGGAAGTGGAGGGAGCTGAAGAATGATTATTTTTCAGAGTCTATTCGCACTCCGGAGAATTTAAAGGTATAGAGATTGGTTGCAACCTTTAGCAGATATATAATAGCTCTCAGATATTCTACCAAATATTTTTTGTTACTTACCTGGTTTCATATAATGTAAGGATAAATGGAGAAATCTGGTGAGAGCTTGCGGGGTTCAGGTCGGCGCCAAAAAAAAGGTAATTCTCATATACTTCTATAGAATTTATATATCCCGGCTAGCAAAAACTTTTTTCTTAAAATTTTCATCCAACGCTAACGACAGGTAAAAGCATATAATGCCACACAGGAGAACTTAAAGGGCTTAGAGGACCGAATCCTAGCGATCCATATGAATCATGGTACTTCAAGAGGAGCATCATGAGTCTCCGTGATCCTTACATGCATTTCACTATGCTCCATGGTATAGTCGCCCAACGGAGTCATCCAAATTATGAAACAGAATTGCTAGTTTCCAGCTGAGCTCCAATCAGATTTTTAGAACAATAAAGGTATACAGTCGGAACAATGAAACTGTATTGTTGGAATTATTGGTTATGTATGTACAGGGTGTCCCGATCTTCCGAAAGGTTGCAACAAACAATGATTTGGTGGAGGCGAGACACAAATCAATCCAGCTTTCGACAAGTTCCGAATCGCACTATCGCTCCACCACATCTCCTCTAGTTAACGATCAGTGTTCCACAATACACCTCGCATAGAAGGGTAATCCTTTTCTGCGAACCAAAGAGCAGAACCAAGAACAAGATAGAAAGCAAAATTGTACTCAAGAGAATAATTTAAGCAAACCCCCAAGATCTGATGATACAAAGGCAGATGTATATGAGGACCCCAGAATTGAGCATGAGCTTCCAGACACAGCCCTAAGTGGGCTCAACACACTAGTAGAAATCGTGACATTTATGATGAAAAATTAGAGACGTTTTTAAATCGCGTTATAGAACAAGGCCTACCTATGATGAAAAATAAGGATTCGTCATAGTTCCCAAGTGACAAATTTTTTATGACAAAAATTATGACAAAGATGAAAATAACGTCATAGACCATAAAACCCAAAACGTCATAAAACACAATGCCATCCGTGGCAACGATTTGTGAAAACTGAGATTCGTCATAAAACTCCAATAGGTGACACATGTGTTAAATGTAGGTCCGACATTCCAACGTGACAACGAGTTGAGTCTGCCGGGCCCACATGTAAGTCATCTCGGTCCAATATGGCACTATGTTGGGTCCATCGGGTCCACATGTAACCATTTGTAGTTCAATGTGGTACTATGGGACCGCCGGGTCTACAAGTAAGTTCTGTCTTCCAACGTGGTAATGGGTTTGCTGGGTCCACATATCAGGTTTGTAGTTCCAACATAGCATTATGGTGGGGCCTCCCTGGTCCACATGTCGGTAATGGTCCCACTCATTTAAGTCTATGTGGCAAAACTCTCACAGTGCTACGGCTGACAGGTTTCGAACACGCAACCCGACCTAGCGAATGGATAGACTTCCACCGCGCTAAGGTTGTCGATGTACTACTTTTACGAGTTGCGGTTATTTTCCCTTAGCGGACCAGGCCTTTTCTAGGTTAGTAATGAGGCCCATGTGGAACGAGCCTTAGTGATCTCCGTTGGCCTAGGCTGAATACAATCAGGCCACAGATTCTAAAATTCACCAATTTCAATGGGCAAATGACTTAATATCTGTAACAATCTACCAAAATGCAACAATAATTTGGAGCAACAAAGGCATCAACAATTCCATTAAAATGAAATCAGTTAAAACATAGCTTGATCAAATTTACATACATTGTTGCGTTTTCACAATTACATCAACCGATAGCACAAAACAACAATCACAAGGAATTGTATCACGAACTCCAGGTCAAAAGTTGCCAACCCGGACCATGTTTCTTCAGCAGCTCGTTGTCACCAATAATCATCTGTCTAGCAACAGGATCGATCAAATGGTTACTGTTGAATTCCTGAATTGCATCCTCATATGTTGGATACTCTTTGTAGCATGAGCCAGGATATCAATTCACTTGTTTTTTGGCATTCTGGCCAACTTGAGTATACTTTAGGTGTTTTTCCTATGAAAACAACATGCCACCAAGGTCTCTACATCACAACAACAAGGTGTTCCTCCATAAATACTTTGAGTACCAAGAACCGAGCATGAATCACGGATCTACCAAGAAAAGGGAGGGGAGGGGTGTGGGGGGGGGGGGGGGGGGGCAAGATCATGATATTAGGAAAGGGAGGGGGCAAGACCTAGAATTACCGTCGATGTGGAAGCAATTCCTCTCGCTCGCTGCAGGATCCGTCGATGCGGCGGAGCTCGAGGTCGTCGGTGCTGGCGTTACTCCTCTCTCGCGTACCTCGATGAGTGGTGGCGGATGGCAATCGAAGAACGACGGTGGA
Organism: Chloris gayana; assembly: GCA_031894775.1. Classification (NCBI taxonomy): domain Eukaryota; kingdom Viridiplantae; phylum Streptophyta; class Magnoliopsida; order Poales; family Poaceae; genus Chloris; species Chloris gayana. Next base: position 19,405 of record JAUNZO010005006.1, read on the forward strand.
TCCTTGAGGGCCGGACTCGTCGAAGACGGTCGGAGAATAGTGGTGGATCTAGATTGGAGTTAGTGACGAGTTGTGGATGGGGATAAGTTTTGCAGGAACTACTGCCCCTGTCTACAAGGCTAGAATGGACATTTTCCACGAGTCCGAGCAAGGCCCAAATGCCGGTTGGGCCACAATGGCAATGCAACCCACAAAGGAAATGTAGGCCACAAAAGCAATTGATTTGAGCTCACACAATCCAATGTTGAGCACATGAAATCAATCATTTACATCACAACAACACATGAAATAGAACAAAATTAATGCACAAATGTTATAAATTAGATAACGTAGTTTTGCATAATTAAAACTTAGTTCACTAGACATAGTTCCACACAACATAGTTCAAAAGTAAAAAACATCAACATATGACATAAAGAACATCCTTGGGCAGGGACGACGACGACAACGATAGAGAATAAGCAACCGGACATGAAGGAGACGGTGCCTTCGGTGTCATCCAACCCTCGTTCCTGGCGAGACGACGGTGGCAGCTACGCTTCTTCTCATCGTGCTTGTCGAGTTGAAAGTCACGATGGCAAGGACGTGTTTCTGCATGCCGACGTAGTCCACCTCCCGCTGCATCTTGCCGACGCAAATCGGGTAGCAGTAGATGTTCCAATCGTCCTTTGCCTAGTGGACAAACTTGATGTGCAGGTCACGGTCCTTTGGAATGTGGCCCTTCTGTTTCGCTTCGTCGGGGTCTTTGGAGATGTAGCCGGAAGATCTCTCCGACGAGGGGGAGCGAGAGCGGGACCAACAGGCGCCGGCGACCGACGTCGCTGCGCCTCGAGATGGTGAACGGCGACCGGTGCGGGCGTCCGGTGATGGCAGAGACAATGAACGGATGAGGGTGGATGGCGCCGCTGGAGCCGGGTATGAGGAACGGGTGCGGGCATGTGATGCCGCCGGAGACGGTGAACCGGTGCGGGCGCATGGCGACGAAGAGGGCGGGCGCGCCGTGGCCATGGTGTGCCTTGCCGTGGGGAGCATCACCACGACGGGGCCCGTCGGGAGCAGCACCAGCACCGTCCGAGGTGGAGGCGACGAGGAGCGGGACGACGACGACCTACTACGATGGCTGAAACCGCCAGCCTGCATATATATCAAATCAATTGTTAGATAAAGCGAATCTACCGAGAAAATATCACCTAGGCGACCTAAATTGCATCCATGCCATGTATTCACACGCATCTATAGCCTAAAACTAAGTTTAAAACAACCCTCGCGCCGAGAGATGATGAGCGAGTAAAAAGAAAATTCCAAAAAACATGTTCACAAATAAACAAATCTACTACAATAATAAATGGAATCCTACCTAAAATCTTTTGAATCCATGAGATTAACTAAATTGAATCGAATCTAGCCTAATTATTGTACGGGCGAACCGTGACTCACCGAGGACGATGAGCGGGGACGAACCGGGACTCACCGAGGATGACGAGCATGGAGGAGTTCGCCCGGACGCCATTGACGAGAGCGCGGAGGAGGGCAAGAGCGACTACGAAGGGTGGCTGTGAGGGACTCGGATTTCACCAAAGTGAAACCCGAACCCTTTGTACCTCTATGTCACTCCCGGGAGGGTGGCACGTACATCCATTACAAGTTAGTATAGAAAAATCATAAATAAAGAAAGTAATCAAGGCAAGATAGTAGAATCTCCAAGTACATCATCATTATGCATAAGTCTCAATCTCATGGATACAAAAGCGTGGCACGCAGGTCATCGCGATAACAAAGAAGAAATCTAGCGGAAGCAACTCGATGAAGATCGGCGATGAAGACCATACCCACAAGCGACTCGAGTGTAGGCGAGACCGTCACTCCTCTCCGTCAACTCCCTCGACCGGCTCGGTCGGCTCCTCGACAACGGCGTCCGAAAAACAAAGTGATAAAGCCGTGAGTACATAACGTACTCGAGCAAGCCGCAACTACCTAGCAACAATGTAAGCATGTTCGGATATTCCAAGGAAAGGCAAGGGCTAGCACCTAAAGCATTAATCCTCAAGTCTATGTGAATCATATTTTATTATTAGTCAAATTTTATAAGTGGCCTTGCAGGAAACAACACAATCCTGCAAGGGTCAAATTTTATGTCCAGCACACCTCCACTGGACCACAGCTCGAAGCCGGAAGTAAAACACCTATCGGAGGGGAGAAGTAGTAAATGCTAATCAAGTGGATTTCTCTCGGTAGTGCCCATACTTTGGGCTAGACTATACGTATAGATTTACATATCTCTGCAGAGAGTAAGCAACTGTACCCACGTGAAGAGGTACTCAAACAAAAGACCACCGTCGTGGCCCAAACAAAGCAACACTCACAGGATCACTCTACAAAGCATCGATCGGTAGGCGCCCGTCCCTCGGGTCCGGGATCCTCTAACCACAACATAGGAAAAGAAGGTCATGAAGGGTGTGACAAGGCGTACCACGGGCCGGGTGGGATATCCTCTCGCTCGTGGGTCGAGACAAACGCTCCAACACCCACTACCACTATTCTCTACACCACGGCGGGCTACCCAGTCCTCCGCTAAGTATCATGATCCAGCCCGCCCATACAAGTCACGTGGTATGCTAGTAAGACCAAGAGAGGCATACGCACAAGAACCGGTCCTTAAGCTGCCGGGCGAGTCACCATCCCTCTCCTCAAAACAACGAGTCTCAACAACGAGTGTCACCACAACAGGGGCCCCATAATCCCAAGGCCCCTACACAACTGTACCCGCAACAGGTACTCTCCAAATAAAGACTCCCCGAAGTCTCCCGAGCACCTAACCACTTACACTCGCCCCGCAAAAGTCCTACATGGTATCTAGTACGGAAACTCGACACCTAAGAAACACCTACAATTTATTTTACACAAAAACATGTATAGTCATCATGGGGTTCAATTAAGCAACTAAACAAGTACTAAGCATGCGAGTAACAATAGAACAACCTATGACAATAGTGGCAAGGGTGGCATAGTATGGCATAGGTAAACTACAAGTGCAAGTAACCATTAATCATGCATGGTTTAATTTAATGCAAATACTAAATAGGAGAAAGAGTGGTCAAGGATTGCGGCTTGCCTGGATAGGGCTGCTCCCGGGCCGGGTCGGGGTACTCGTACGGCTGCTCCGGCGGAAACTCCTCAAACCGTGGCTCAGACGGGAACTCCTCGGCACCCTCCGACGGACGGATCGTGAAACGAGGGTTAGGCATGCAAATCGAGGTATTAGGAAAAAGGACGAAACGAACGATGGAAATTACAGTACTAGAACATGACCAAAAGCTACACTAACACGTAGAGAACGTCGCTACGAGTCCAACGCAACTGACCGCGTATTTTTCGACGCTCCAGGAAAAAGATATGAATTTCCAAAGATAAATGAATTATGGAAATTCGGGAAAATCCAAGAAAATGAAAAACCAGGGAATATTCTGAGGGAATATTCCCTCGGAATATTCTGAATATTCCGTGGACCGGGTCCACGGGCCCACTTCTTCCTTTTCTCCCTCTGGTCCATATGGACCGAGTCCACCCAAAACGCTGCACCAAACCCCATGGACTCAACCCAAATGGCGGGACCCGTGATGACGCCGACCGACGTCACCCGGTCGGAGACGGGCGGCGCCGCCTCCGCTCCGCCGCGGGGGCTGCCGGAATCGGCCCTTTGGCCACTACGGCTCGCCGGTGGCGAAACCAAGGCCACCAGACAAACTCCCCTAGGTGCCGCGCACCTGCTAGGGCCCTCTGCGAGCACCGGGTCCCATCTCAACGGCGGCGCGAGCTCACCGGAGATGGCGCGGCGGCAGGGCGAAAAGGGGACGACTCCGGTGCTCAACCAAACTCAGATTTGAGGCTACAGAATCAAAGCTTATGCTTCTGCGAACGCGTTGCATCTACTCCCCTCCCGGACGGTGGCCGGAGACCTACCGGCGGTGAGAACCGTGGCGGCGGCTCCACGGCGCTCCGCGCAACCAAGGAAAGCTCTCGGCTTCCTTCAATCAAACGCGCGCACGACGATCTCTACCTCACTACGAGACTACCGGAACCACCAATTGCACACGAGCACCAACCCAACGAGCTCTCCACCGGCGTCCATGGCGCGGCGGAGGCGGATCTCGCCGCGCGACTCGTGGGAGCCCTAATCAAGGGGAAAAAGGGATGGGGAGGTGCGGCTACTCACCGAAAGCTTTTGGAGGCAGCGGCTCGGACGGAGGGGCTCCAATGGCGACGCGCGATGAAGTTCCGTCGATGGCGGACGACGGACAAGGTCTTGGCGGACGGGCGGTGACCACGCGAACGGCCGTTCCGGGGCTACCAAAGAGCGACGGGCAAGTGGTTAGTGCTGGAAGGCGGAGCGCACGAAGGGGAACACGGAACGGAGCATGAGCAGGGCGGACTCTCACCGGAGAAGAAGAGCGACGACGGAGACGAAACGGTGTCGAACTTCTCGATGGTCGCTCGCGTGCTGCGGTGCTCGAGCGCCGTCGAGACCCACACCACTCGACGCAGCGTCGCACACCGAGCGCGTTGATCAGCACGAGCAACTCCAGCTCGCACCTTCATCCATGGCGAGGGTGGAAACCGCAGCGGCGGGTGCTAGGGTTTGAGGGGAAGGGAAGGAACAGGGGGGGGGGGCTGGGGTTTTGAAGGGAGGAAAAGGTGGAGAGGGTGGTTGGCGCGGGCCCGGTTCGGTTGCGGCGGCACTAAACGCCAGCCGTCCGAGGTGGCGCGCCCTGGAGTGCTCGCGGCGGGGCTGAGGTGGAAAGGTGCCGCGGCGGGAGCAGGTGGAGAAGAAGGCTGTTCGGGCCCGGTCGGGCCGGACTGGGCTGTGCAAAGAGAAGAAAGGATTCGGCCCACCGTGCGAAATTCAAACTAAAAACCTTTGCGAATTAATTTGATTTATTCCCTCTTGTTTCAAATTCAAATCTTTGCCAAATTTGATCAAACCTTTTCTAAAAATTCAAGGGTTTTTATTACATGATTTTGGTTAAAATTTTCGGGATGTTACGGTGGCAATGGTAACGACGGCAAGGAAGGAAAGGACAACGAGGAAGGTGAATGGAGTAGAGGCTAGGAAGGTGACTGGCTCCTCTCGTTTATAGGCTCGAAGAGGAAGAGTCTCTGTTTTGCGACGAGGAAGGAGAGGCAAGGATACGCGGAAGGTGTCGAGTCTAATGACCCGTAAGGTAAGTCTACGACAGAAGGTAAACTACTTAATAACTGTTGGGCCCACAACCAATGGATCCACTGTTCAGTGAAAGCGTAAGTGATAGGCGAGGGTATGCAGAAGATGCGGAGTCTAATGAACCTGCGTGCAGAGGTGCAGCGTGGTGGCGGGTCCGCATGTCCCATCGTCTTCCAGCCGCAGTGAACAGTTCTAGTTCTAACCAAGCGGTCCCACGTGTCATAGAGAGGCAAGACGGTCAATTCACGGTCGTCACACCAGTCCCAGCAGTCAAGGCACCGCCACAGGCGGCCACTCCCAACGGTCAAGGAACCGCTCGAGGGGCCACGTCACTGAGAAAGCCCTGGCGGTCAAGTTCCTATATTCTTTCCGAGATTTTTGGCAATAAACTTTTCTAGTACTTTTTCATTTCTTGTTTAATCTTCCATTTTTTGGCGATAATGTTTTCGAGATTGTATATACATACACCTTCTCTTTTCCTAGGGCGAGAGGCGTGTTTTGGAGTTTTACTTGACACTGGAGTTTAATTATTTTGTAATTAATCAGAAAGTACTACTGGACATTTTTTCAACACAAAACGACATGCAGAGACTGAACTGTATAATTAAACACTCTACTAGGAGAACATCTTTGAACAATAACATGCATGCACACACTAACACACACATATATAACATGCATGCACAAACAAGACTTAGTAGCGTAATGGTAGCAAGATAATAAGGTTCAACGAAATAACATATAAATTTCAACACGACATAACACAAACCAACATAAAAAACTTGACACTAATCAAATGACGACGACAACGACGAGATGATGAGCGAGAGATCGCTCAGGCACTCCTGGATCTAGCACATGTCCTGAGCAAGCGTGCAGTGCTTCTTGACTTTGATGTGCTAGCCACACCGGACCCCGTTAGCGGCGGCTTCGCTGAGGATGTCCAACGTATGGTTCCGCACCTCGTTCATCTTGTCCGCCTCGAACTGGCAGATGGGGCAGTGGAACCACTCCTTCCCAGAATCCGTGGTTCGTGGCCGGATGCGATAACGGCTGGGCTGGTCGTCGTTGTCCTCCTCGTCATCGTTGTAGATGACATCGCCCTCATCGTCGCTGTTGCTGCTATCCCGCGGCTTGAAGGTTGGGACCATCGGCTTCACCTGGCCACTAGAGACGGAGATGGACGGCACCACCAGCAACCGCAGATGATGACAGTCCGGCAACGACGGGCGCGGCCGGCGAACCCGGCTACGACGGCGCCGGGAGGATGGGCGTGGCCAGTGAACCCGGTTGCGACGGCGCGTGGACGATGACAACGAGCTGCGCGACGCCGGCGCCAGCAGTCGAGCCCACCTCGCCAACGGGGAGTGGGATGATGATGGGGACCTGCTACAACGGCAGGAACCTCCGACCCTGCATTTACCAAATATGCAATTGTTATTAGAAAAACCAAATGATTTCCCTCACATTACTAATTCTATCAAAGAATAACAACCAAATTGATCTACTGCATCATTAGACCAAAGGAATCTATTGAATAATGATGAAGATCACATCATTAGAAACCCTCGCGTGGGGATGAACATGGATGAACAATACAAAATCTTTTCTCCAAAACTTGAAATCCTTTGCAGCTAAACAAATCTACTATAATATACTAGGTGAAATCCTACCCTAAATGTTCCAAAACGATGAGATTAAACCTAATGGAACCAAATCTAGCCTAATCCTAGCAACATACAAAACCCTTAGATATATGTACGGATGACGTTCTAGCCAAGCCGGAGTTGATGACCACTCAACAATGACTGGCGGCCGGATGAAGCCATCATAGCAACGGAGACTGGCGGACAGATGAAGGCGGCAGTGCTGTGGTGAGAGAAGGTGCAGAGGCGAGAGGCAAGAGAAGTTGGGAGAGTGACGAACAGGGGCCACAAGACTCTGGTTTATAGCTTCCGAGTGACAAATAGGAGAGCCTTTGAAAGAAGTTGGGAGAGTGTAGACGAACAAGGGCTCCTCCAATGCAGACTCACTGACGGTGGTTTTGTCTCGATAAGTGCCTATTGTAGACCCTTTCAATTCAACCATGATACCAATGGGTGGTACTCAATCAATTTCAGTTGACATGACCAGGGAAGGTTGATGATTTGTGACACCCTAGTGTCACCAACTTTTTGAAATAACATTTTTACAATGTGCCTCCGACCTAGTTGAAGGTTCATGTAAATTTCAATCACATGCAAATTGTTTTGTGTTGTGAAATAATTTAAATTCAAATGGGTTTGAAGTACAACTCAAATTTTCAAAACATAACTTGGTACTCCCAAATATATATGTTGTAGGGCATGACGGAACAAAATTTTAGGCCAAGATTCATTGAATTTCTCCAAGATTTAATACCCCAATTAAATTCGAAAAGATTAACTTTTATCCCTTTTTGTTGAATTTTTAAAATTTATCCAATGGGAGTTTGGACATAAACTCGAGGCACATGTCACTTTCTCGAGCTCCTCTAGACGTAGTAATTTTCAAATTTTGATTTCGAGTTCGGGAAGCATTTTATCTAGCATTTTCTTTTGAAAGGAAAGCCACAAGCTGGAAATTTGGGAAAATGAGAAGATGCTAGGGGAATATGTTGTGGGCCCCATTTGTCAGGCTCCTCGTCACACGTCACGGGCACACGTGCCATACACCAGTGCCGCGTGGCCGTCGCCTCCTGGCCAAAGGCCCACCTGATCAGGACGACGCTCCTCCCACCAAGACCGGTCGGAATGCCTCCCTTCTCGCTGATTCACCATTCTTTTCCTGCGCGAGATCGAGCTCCATTGCCGCCTCCCTTTGCTCGCCACCGTGCCACCACCTCACACCAGCTCTGCCCGAGCCCGTCCAGCCAACGACACGCCGCAGCTTCCTCTCACTCTACGAGCAAACCGTGCCCCAAACCATGGACTAAGTCGGTCGCATTTCGCCGTTCTTCCAGGAGCGCCGCTATCGTGCCCCCTTTACCTTCGTTGTCGATTCTCCCATCACGGTTAGTTTCCGGTCGTCTTTTCACTTCCCAAAGGTGCACAACTCCGTTGAGAATCTACTGACCTCCCCCTTTTTTTCTCTTTTCTCCGACGAGGTGGTGCCAGTCAGCCGTTTTCCCCGCCACCATCATCCGCCGCCGCAGCACGCCATCAAGCACCACCTTCTAGAGCAGCCCATCCAAGATGGTGGCCCAGCTGGTGATGCCCGTATTCCGGGGAAGCACATCGACCAAGTCGTTGCCGTCGCTTCCTGGACAAGCCACCTTGCCAAACATCCGCCGCCCAACGCTGCTCGCCGCCGACCAGTTTCCGGTGAGCCTCCTTGGTGTCATCGGCCTTGCTCGACTCGCCGCAGCGCGCTCCATGCACTGGGGCAACCGCCATGCTCCGTCCGACCGCGCCGTGGCCACAGGCCCGGCCACATGCCCCAGATCTAGAGTGGCCACAGGCACAAATGATCCAGAACTCTGTGGTCTCTCGCGCGGCATCCTGCGCGCGGGTTATTTTTAAAAATAACTGATGGCAGTCTTGTAAATAAGTGGAACTTTAATTTAAGCTTCAAAAATTCATATCGATAGTTCTAGAACCTGAAAATTGCAAACTAAATTTTTTTGGACTCCTTGTGACCTGTTCTATTTATGGTGGGATTAGTTTTGCATGATAGGAGGCAAATTAATTAATTTAATTTTCTTTTTGGAAATTCTAGATCAATTCTTAATTAATAATTAGTCAACCTCTAGTCTTAGGGTATGGCATGATTATAATCCAAGATATGTGCACTATTATCAGTGGCCAATTATTTGCCTATTTAACCTGGCTGTTGCAAGGATTATGTTTTATTTTTGCACACATGAAATGATAATCATATTGCTTCATGGGAGTCAATGAAATCATTACAGTTTGTTAATTGCAATTAAACAGCAAACCCTGACTAAACCGTAGGTTCTTGTATACATAGTAGTTGCGTTGTTTTGATAAATTCAAACATATTCCATAATGAGTTTATTTTCTTGTTTTCACAAAAATTAAAACATCACTTTTGCATCATGTAGCTGTGGAGGTGAACGCGGTGACTGGTGAGGAGGATCCAGAAGTTGCTGTTGTTAGTGACCCGCCTGCTTAGGGTCAAGAACAAGGCAAGCCCCGATGCACAACTATATGATTAAGTATTTTTATTTCATCACTATGATTGTAGGTTTGTACTTGTGCATTAGGTTTATAGGAGTTGCAAGGAAAATCTAGTATCTAGTAGGATTCTGATGTACTCGTTGGATAGCCAAACATTAGATGCTTGCTTAATTAGGATGACGATCCATCGAGTCGTACGGAGACCACTCGTAGTACATGTCTTTGACAACGGACACGATGCTAAGGATTTGAGTATGAGGATGAGATTGGAGGCCGGACAGGTAACTTAGGTGGAAAATGAAGGACTATTATGTCTTCAATGTTGTAGCCCCGTCTCGTGCACACATGGACCACGTCATGTCCGACCCGTGTGGATTAAGTTTGAACATGCTGTTTTGCATGCTAGAGTTATGGGCCCACCAAACCGACGTAGCGACGGATTACTGTAAGGTTGGAAGATTTCCCTACCCCCTTGGTTACTAGGAGCATTTTGGGAGGAGATGATGGAGCACTCTACCCACGGATGACATCCGGGGCGGCATCGTGTTGGGGGATCCTTCTCGGGGCTGGTAGGACTCGGACGAACTTATGATGTCAAAGCGAAAGGTTGTCTCATGCGACTTCGAGAAGCGCCTATGTGACGTGCAAACAAGTTTCTCCTGCAGGATGTAAATCAATTCAAATCGTTGTCCCTCACAGTAATGAGTACCACTTGTCCTTATGTCGGAACGTAATAATAAGAAAATGATGATGATGATGTTGATTAAATTGCTGCATTTCTTATTACTTGTTTGGAATCATGTAATGCTATATCTTAGAGCAAACTAAATTATTTATTCACGTAACTTAGTGAACTTCTAAAAATGAAAGGAAGGATCCACTTGTTAGGCCAACTTAGTGCTTAATTACCCTACCCTCTTGCCTTTGCTTGTCTAGGAGTCGACTATAGATGGCCACTTTGACGAGTCGGTCTTGCTAGGCTTTAGTTGCTTAGGGCTTTTCTCTATGTGATTTCCGGACAACCCGGACGAGCAGGGCGATGTAGTTGGAGATGGAGACCGGCAGGACCAGCCCGCCGATGGAGGTCACTACACCAGCGAATGTTGTGGCCCCGAGGAGTAGACGACAAGGTTCTAGGGCAAGACACCTGTCTATGTCGGAGCCTAGATGTATGTCACTTAAGAGTGATTGTACCCTCTTCATTTGTTTCTGCTGTTTTTAGTATGATTTCAAACTTATTTCCTTCCACACCGATGGGACTCTGTTGTAATACTTAAATCAGGATGGTTGTAACGAGACTTGTATCTTTATCTCCATTGTATTATTCTTATGTTTGTATGTTGTAATTATCGGGCATCACAGGCCGTGATGCCATCCAAGATGATCCTTGTGATTGGATCGCTTCTTCATGAGGCGGTTACGTCATAACATTGACACCAACGACAAGGCAACAGATGAGGCCTGTTGTAGTGTGTTCAAATCTGGGATACGTCGAGCACGTTATAGGTTGAAGCAGCTATATTTCAACAATGTCCCTGCTGATCAGATCAGAACAACCTCTCCTGTTCCTTTTATGAATGATGAACAGAGGTGCAAGCTTGTTGAGAAGTGGTCATGTGCGAAGAACAAGGTATTATTCTTATCCTGTCAAACATTGTATTCCATTTTGGACTTGTGATGTGGTCTCTCTTGTAGGCAAAATCAAGTATCACGAGACTACGAGATCTCGCTATTATGTGGCAAAATTGCAAGAATACGTAAGTTCAACTTTATATCGGTGCTTTGTCTAAGTCCACATCCCCATTTGATGTATCTCTAACCATCACCTTTTGTACAGCTGAAGTCCAAGAAGCCAACACAACTGCTTGAAGATGGGCAAGGAGTAGATGAAGAGCAGAACATGAAGGGGAAGGTCAATGTTGTGGAAGTATTCAAGGTGTGCCATACCAGCAGCAAAAAGGGCATTAGCAAGGTGGCAAGAGTACTAGTGGTAAGGCCACTTGCAATAGTTTGTGCTTCTCTATGGGCATTGTCAAATATGTCGAAATTGCAGCTATGTTTCATTTTCTGTCTTTGACACTCGTCGATAAACTACTTGAATCTCCAATTTGCAGTGTTCTATGGAGACTATGCTAGCAGAGACTGCTGCTGATGGGGAGGCACCACCGTGTACTTGCTAAAGTTGTTTCAAAGGTTTTTGTCCTAGAGTAGCTGCACCAACACTTTTGTGAAGAATGCCGGTATATCAGCGAACCATACCAAGACAGAGGTTGAACATTTACTTCGCGAACGACTCTAAGCCAAAAAGGAAGGTGCAACTGCCTTGCTCGGAGAGGTTGATGCACTAAAGAAGAAGTCGAAAGATGCTGATGCCAAGCTGGAGAAGGCCAAACAGGAGTAGGAGCAGTTTAAGAAGCAGCAGGAAGGAAACAATGCGCTCCTACAGCAAATACTACTCTTGAATGGTGTTGGTAACTCCTCTCAACCTACTCCTGCTTATCCGTGATGAGGTCCTGAAAACAATGGTGTCTTGATGTGTTGTGGTGTTGATTCTGTGAAACAATGGGTCTCTATGATGTGGTCATTGTGGTGCTATCTATGAAACAATGGTGTTGGAAACTTGTCGGTGTTCGAACCACCGGCTGTAGAATTTGTCCGGGGATTATGCGTTTTGGGCCGGATGGTACATAAGGGAAGACACAAAAGGTTTAGGCTGGTTCGGGAAAGCTCCCTACGTCCAGCGGGCGTGGTGTCGCGGCGTCGTGTTCCTTGCGTCAAAATGGAAAATGGAGTATAGAAGTGGTGGGAGAGGAGCGCGCTCCAAGTCCCGTGCGAAAATGAGCGTGTCGGGTGTGTGTGCTAGGTGTGCGTTGATATATCTGTCTTGCGTGTGAGAGAGGCTCAAACCCCTTTATAGTTACAGGGGCGGAGCTCGAGTTACAGGAGAGAAAAAAGGAGGTGAACGATCGCGGAGATAGTCAAGCGCCCGTGCCGTCCCGTCGGTTTTCTTCTTCGCGCGTACTGGCGTGGTTGATCGGGCGGTCGCATCGCTCCTGTAGCCGGCAGCGCCGGGATGGAGTGTTCCGCATTCGGAGGAGCCGCGGATGGCGTCGTTGCAGAGCGGTTGGATTAGACAGGCCATACCCGTCCTTCCCTATCGGGCGCAATGATGGCTTGGGCATGGTCGAGGTAGGGAGACAGCCTGTTCGGACTTCGAGCTTGCCGGCGAAGGTCGTGCGAGGCGGTGTGTAACTCGAGCTCGACCTCGAGTTACACTTGTTCGACGGCCGTGACAGGGGGGGGTTGTACAGCCGTACGTCGGTGAATAATGGCTTCCTCCGGAGGCTTCGGTCCACGCCAACTCCTGTCGGGCAACAGGAATGGCACGGGGACGGCACGTCCCGTCGGCGTGGCCCGACGGGAGCAGGTGGTGGTAGAAGGGATGGGGTTCGGACCTCCCGCCAATGATTTCCGAGTAACACCCACGTGGGTGCTGAGGTGGTTGGGAGTTAATGCGGTTGGTGGTCGAGTTGCGGGGTCGCGTCCGAAGGTCGAGTGTGGAGCTCGAGCGGGGAGGTCGAGCGGGCAAGGTCGTGCGGGACGGAACCCCTCGAGCAAGGCGCCAAGGTCGTGCGACGCGGACCTCCTCGAGTAAGGCCGGCGATGTCAAGCTTCGGTGTCCGCCGACCTGTCTTCCGGCTTGGCGATACGGGCATGGGCCAGGTTCTTCTGCCGACGTGGCTCCGCTATTCTTTTGTTAAGTGGGCTCGGATGCCGCCACATGGCGGCATTAGTCTTTCTCCCCGACAGTAGCCCCCGAGCCCCCAGGCGAGTCGCGGACTTGCCCGGGGATCCCTCGAAGAGGCGGGGAGTCGCGTTCGCGTAGTTTTTGTTTGAGCAATTTATCCGCCGGATGCGCGCGAGCGCGTTCGGTGGACGGTAGCCCCGAGCCGGAGGATAAGTCGAAGACTTATGCTTTGGCTGAATTGCGAACGAAGTGCGGTCCCGCCGTCGGACCTCGCGTTTGCGATGTCAGCCCTCGAGTCCCCGCGCGATGCGGACGGCCGGTCGGAGGTGGTTCGTCTTAGTCATTTTCCCCGTCCGCGTCGTGTTCGTGCGACGGAGGGTAGAGCAGATCCGTGATTTGTCTAGAAAGGCCGACTCGCGGGGCTCGATGAGCTCGATAACGGGAAAAGTTCGAGTGAAGTTGCGGTTTCCCGTCGAGGGGGTCCGTCGGGCCCATTGGGGGACAACTTCATGAATCCATGCTGAAAGTGCATCTAGGCCCCTCATTTTATTTTGGATGATTGATATCAATACAATTAAATTTGGAACTAATGCTTTCATGAGAATGTGTGTAGTGAATATCCAAAGCACATGAAAGTGTAGCAAGCACAATCAAAAAGGAGAAAAGAAATGTGAAATGCAATAAAAGGAGAATTTGGAAAAGACCCCACTCAAAGCTTGTGCCTCGCTTTATTTCTTTGCTTTGAGTCATAGGGACGCCGTACTATAAAGAGGGATGCAAATCACAAACGTGGCTAAGAATGGAGATGCTCACAAACTCAAGAAATCCCCTCCAAACCCATTCTTTCCGAACCCATCGGAAGCTCCGGTGTGGTACCGGAAGTTCCGGTAGGCTTACGAGAGAGTTTTGCTCTCGGGAAAAGCCATACCGGAAGTTCCGGTCCCCGGTACTCGGAAGTTTCGGTAGGCTTACGGAGAGTTTTGCTCTCGGGAAAAGCCATACCGGAAGTTCCGGTACCGAAGTTCCGTAGGCTACGAGAGCTGAGCTCTGGAATGCCATCCGAAGTTCGATACGCCGAAACTCGTGCGGTTCAGTTCTCCAACCCTAAACCTACGTACCGGAAACTCCGGTACTCCACCGAAGTTCCGGTGCGGGCCAAAAGTCCGGATCTAACCCTAATTCGAACCATACCGGAAGTTCCGATACGCTATCGGAAGTTCCGGTGCGGAGTTTTCAGACAGAGCCAACGACTCTTTTTGGGCTGTGATATATAAACCACACCCCCCCACTCCATTCACTCTCTTGCACAACTCCGAACCAATACACACTTGAGCTTCACTCGCACTTACTCCAAATCCTCTCTAAAAGCAAAAATTCCATCCTTAAGCTAGGATTTGAGTGAGAGACTTTAAGCAAGTGTTTGAGAGACTTGATTCCATTCTTGAGCATCTTCACTCCCGTCAAGCTTGTGATTTGGATTTGTTACTCTTGGAGCTTTGGGCTCCTAGACGGTTAGGCGTGCTCGTGAGCTCCCAACTTGTGTGGTGACGCCCGAGAAGTTTGTATTGCCCGTCCCGGAAGGGACCTTGATAGTGGAAAACTCAAGCTCAACCTTGGTGGTGACTTGAGGGAGAAATAGGGTTGAGAGAAACCCGGTCCTTGGTGGACTTTCTCAACGGAGACGTAGAGTCCTTGGTGGGCTTGAACGTCGGTGAAAAATCCGTGTCTCTTGTGCTCCCTCTCTTACTTGCGCGTTGTTGTCTTATTTACTAGGTTGCTTGTTAGTTTTCCGTTGTGCCTTTAAATTCCTAGAATTGCATAGGGTTGTTCTTTTCTTTGTTGCAAACACTAGAATTGTGTAGGGTTTAATTCAGCATTTATCACCCGCACGGAAGTTCGGCACCCTACGGAAGTTCCGGTATTTGACGTCTTCGTCTTAGTGTTGTTTCACGAGAAAATTTTAGGTTCGCCTATTCACCCCCCCCTCTAGGCGACTTTCACGCGCGGTCGCCCTCGATTGGGACCCGAAACCGTTCGCTAGGTTCCGGAGGCTCGATGCCTCTCTACGGTGAGACTCCCCTTAGTCGAGGTCGACTCGGACTCGAACGTGTCCGGTCGATGCCCGTTGCACTCGCGCGCGTGGGTCGTGGTCGCTAGGTGGACCCATCGATGTCACTCCCCGGCTCGGTTTGGAATGCTCTAGGCGGCCGTTAAACCCTTTCGATTGGGCCAGCCTTAGAACCTCGGGCTGGGTGGGGCCGTCGAGACAGTTTTCGATCCCTTATCCCCGCTTACCTTCGAGGTCGAGCCTCGGTTTGGTCGAGCTCCGAGGTCAAGCGCTTAACCTTGAAGCGAGTTGGCGGGGGTCGAGGGGCCTCCTCGGGGCATGTGCCTTTCCTCACCTTTGTCCGCATGTGAGAGAATCTTAAATGACAGGGAGGACAGAGAGGAGCGTGGGAGTTTTACCATCTCGGCTTCCATGGTTCGGAGATCGAGGCGCGTTGTCATCCGCTGCCGGCGTGTAGTGGTGGGCCCGCGCGGTGTGGCTTTGGTTTTCCCTCGGTAGTGGAGGGGCCCGTGCGGTTAGTACGAGCGGCGAAGTAGCAGACCCGGGGTTAGTGGCGTGAAAATCGGGGAGGAAGAGTTAAGAACTTTTACCGAAAGGGTGGCGATCGTGGGGCCCGCAGCGGAGCCGAGGGGTCGCGGCCGCCGGCGTGGCCGCCCGGCCCAGCCACCTATTTAAGCCGCTCCCTACCGTGGTCTTATGCCCCCACGCGCCGTCGCCGTCTTTGCCTTCGCCCCTTCAAGCCCTAGCTTCTGCTTCTCCGAGCCTTAGCTTTCGTCTTCTTTCTTACGCTGCCCTCGAGCCTTCCCACTCCCGCTTCCGCCATGTCGACCTGGACCCGCTCCACGACGACGAAGGTTGACCTTGAGCGGCTCGTGGCCCAAGGCCTGCTGCGCGAGCGCGACACCGAGAGGTGGTGGAGGCTTCCCGGCAACGAGTCGCGTCCGCAGCCGCCCCGGGGCTACATCGTCTCGTTCCTGCACTTCCACGAGCGCGGCCCGGGGACGCCGGGGAACGATTTCCTGCGGGCGATGATGTTCTAGAACAACCTGGAACTTCACCACCTGAACCCCAACGGGATCCAGCAGCTGAGCACCTTCGTTGCTCTCTGCGAGGGTTTCTTGGGCATGGCGCCCAACCTCGACCTATGGAGGTACTATTTCCGCATCAACTTCTACCGGAGGCAGAACTCCGTGGGCGAGGATGTTCCCGCGCACGTCGGTTGCGCGGGGATTGTCATGAAGAAGGATCGGGGAGGGACTACATTCCGGTGACCACCCCCACGTCGAACCAGGGGTGGCACCCGAAGTGGTTCTACCTACGCCAAGATCCGGCGCATCCGTTCCCGTCCTTCGAGGGCCGGGTTTTCGAGGAGGCCCCGGATGAGTGGAAGTGGGGTTGCCCCCGTACCAACAGGTCTCAAATCGACATGATGGTCGAGGCGATCCGGCACCTGGCCCGGCTCGACGTCGACGCGACGGTGGTGGTGGGCTCCTACCATAAGCGGAGGTTCACGCCGCCGATGCGGCGCTCAATGCTGATGCACCAGGTGTCGAGCAACGACCGCGTCGTCCCGGACACGGTGTTGTTGGTGCAGCAGCTCGATGACGACACCGTCGCGCTGCACGTCGGGAGCACGCCGGGGACCGCCGCGCGTGCCCGGCCTGTCCAGGGGGGCCCTCGGATGAAGCCGCACCCGCAGGCGCTCAACGTGGTGAGTCATCTCGACCTTCAGCGTCTCGTTGCTTACTTGAGTTTTTCTGCATCCGTTTGCTAACCTGTTTTTCTGTCCATGCTAACCTGTTTTTCTGTCCGCAGTCCACCTGGATCTCGCTCACCCGGCGTCCCATGCTGCGGCTTCTTGAGGGAGCGGATCAGAGGGCGGCCAACCGCCTACAAGCTGTGGAGGAGCAAGCTGAGAGGAAGGCGGCCAAGGATTTGGCCGTGCGACTCAAGGCGGAGAAGGTGGCGCGAGACGTCGAGCGCCGGAGGAAGAGGGAGGCGTACCGGGTGGCGGGGTTAAATCCCGATACTGCCTCGACCGCCTCGACCCCCATCCCCACGGACTCCGAGGATGACGGCGGAGCCAGCGAGTTTGAGACCGTCGGGGAGACCCCGTATGTCTTCTCCCGCCGAGCCGTCACCTCGGCCCTCGAGTCCTCTGCCCCCTCATCCTCGACCTTCGCGGCCGGTCCCTCGAGTCAGCTCGCGACCTGCGGGGGCGAGTCGAGCTCTCGGACTGTCGAGGCGTCACGCGCGGAGAGGGTGGAGGCCAGCGTGGACCCCCTGTTTGGGTCGGAGGTCGTGGATCTTACGGGAGACCCCGCTGCCGATGTAAGGGAGGCGGCGGAGATGATCGCCGAGTTAGTCGAAGTAGGGACAGACCTCAACCGCACGCCAGCGACACCCGGAGACGGCGCGGCAGATGGCGTAGATCTGGGATGTCCTCCCTCCGCGGACGTGGTGTCCGCACAAGGTTCCAGCGTTCAGGCGCTGCGAGCCCAAGAGTCCGCGAATCGTCCCCGAGCCGGCGGGGGCGACGCGGAAGATCGGCATGCGGACGCGCATGTCGATATCTTTAAATCGGCTGCGGCCGGTGAGCCGGCCTCGTCCACGTGTCGATGTTCTTGAATCTGCTGCGCCCGGCGAGGGAGGCGCCGTGGGGTCCTCACTCGACAACTAGATTCAGAAGTTTTTTTTTCAGAATGAAGTAAGCTATGATTCTTTGGAGAGTGCTCCTAGATTGTAAGGGCTTCGTGGAGTGTACCCAAGGAGGTTTACACACATACAGTGCGGAACGCGGAGGTTGAAGAAGGTGAAACTGTCCCCGTCGAGCTGGACCACGTTCTCGGGTCTCAACCTCTACCTCGCCGCCACAGACACGCCTTCTAGCGTTCCAACGCCCGGCCTTTTGGTGGCAACGGTCATGCCACTCCGCAGCAAAGCCTTGTACACCTTGGCGTAGCGTCCTTCTCGATCAGCGTCTTGTCCGACAAGACCTCCGTTCTGCTGGTGTCTGTCCCTTTCGATCATCATTCGAGATTGAGAGAAGACTAGCCGAGCATTTGAGAAGGCTAGAACACGTATAGAACAAGCAGGGCACATCAAACATATGTAAGATTGAAATGGTTGGGAGCACAGATTTTGTACTAACATAACCAGGAGGCGCAGCAGCATCAAGTGGAGAAGAAGTGGGCGGATTGTTGTTGGACTTTGACTAGTGAAAGACCTACAACGTAAGCAGTGAATATATATGAGGTAGAGTGGAAGGCATACGAGATCGGGGGCTGAAGTCTGACGACTGCCACTATTCGTCTTTGCTTATGGGCTAAGCATTGCTCTTCCTTGGACTACATATCTCTTCTTTCGTCACCAACTCTACTGACTATACATCAATATGTTAGGATGCTTTTTTACAAGTGAAACTAATAAAGGAGCGTAACCATACATGACTACTTATTTCAAGAAGCATAAGTCCAGTCTCAATGCATAGTTTCATATCACACTTTTTTAAAGTGACACATCAGATTTAGAGATTTCGTTTGATATATGAAATAGTCTCTCTCAATGTATAATCTCATCTAACGATTTCATTGACAAATTATAATATTAAATTAACATCTATTTGTTGCATTGAGATTGGTCAAAATGTGTTGGGCTGAAACTCATCTGCCCAGTTTCATATTAATTGCTTCACCACGTCATCTCTTTTTCTTATATGGCACCTCATTTAATCTTGATGAAACTCCCACCTAATACTTGCAAAGGACATTAAACATTGACCGGTGAGGATATCTAATAATGATGCTTACACAACAACTGGACCTTGACCAAGTCCAAACCTTTCACTCGTTGGCAGGAAAGTAAACTACTAACTAGTACGCCGCCAGGCAGTTAGCGCGTCTTCAAGAGAGACCAAAAACTTTCCCTAAATCAATTAATAGGGGGATTAGTATAAAAGTCATCTCTAAGAGAGTCTACAAATCATCCATATGTTTAGTTCCCTGCTAATCCTTCTATTTTTAAGAAAATTAATGTTGTTGTAGCCCAAATGCTAACATGACCCAATCAAAAGTATTCTTAACAACTTTGGAGCTGCTAACAAAAATAATTTTAAGAATCAAATTTTCAGAGAGCTCTTAGAGATACTCTTAGGTGCCCCATCACATCAAGAGCAAGTGCGCGTGCATCGAGGTTGGTCTGTTTTGGAATAATGTCGTGGCAAGGTTGAGTTTTCCATTTCGGGGCGTCAATGATTGGGATTAATTTGGTTACTTGGATGGGCACTCAACCCAAACCTAACGCCTTAAATGACTGCTATATTTTGCCGCGATGAGAGGGCAGGAAAACGAGGTAGGAAAATAAACGAGGAGTTTTTCAATCCAAAATATTGACTAGTAGTTTGGTCTAAAAATATATATCTAATATCAGAAATACATAACTATTGGTCAGTACTTTACCATATAGATGATAATATCATAAAAGCGATAGATCACTAATAATTAATTTTTATTTTTGTCATAAAATAAATTTAAACTAGTAATTCAATTAATATTTGATGTTAATAATGTGTTCATTGATATTCTTAACAAAAAAGTCCTCTCCGCCCTGCCAGAGGAGGAGATTGTTGTATTTCCGTTGGTTGAAAACAAAGTTGATTCTTCATCCAGTTGTTCAGGTTCATCCACTGCCACCTAAGAAGAACGACCAAAAGATTTTCTTATAAATAGAATGGGTCGAACAAGAGTTTTTCGGTCTGAAATACTCAGTGACAACTTTTCAAAACTATTGGCAAATAGTTTAAGGGTATTTTTGTAATTGCACTATGAATTAAGAGATTTAACTTTTTCATACAATATATTTTTTGGAGAGAAGCATAACCTTATTATTGGTATATGAATGAAAACATAATTAATATTAGAAATTATTTAGGTTACTAATTTTGGATTATAATATGCCAAAATAAAAAATAAATATTATAAATCTATCATGTTGATGATATTACCGTCAATATGGTAAAATACTTGCTAGTAGTTATTGATTTCCGATATCAGATCTACACCGTTTGGATCAAACTACTGACTAGTAATTTTTTAAAAAATCACTAGTAATTTTTAAAAAAATCACTGCCTGGTATTTTGAATCGAAATACTGCTCTCCAAATCGGTGTTGCTTCTTGCATTATTGTGGCGTGAATGGAATATGCACTTTACAACTTGCATGGTAGATCAGTCAATGACAACCTCTTAAACCTTGGCCCACGAATAAGATCCCAGATATGAAATGTCGTCGTCGTCGTATTTCATCGCTGAACTTCTGCTGGACTCGTGGTCCTCGTAACGCTCCAAAGCCTGAGCTGAACAAGTCACTGTCGCTGGATTTGCCGCCACAAGGAACTGTTGGATACTTGGATTGCAAAGTCGCGTGCAGGATTAGGGAGGAAACAAAAGCAAACATTTCTCCTATCGTTTATCAACCAACAACAGCAGAGTAGGAAGACAACGACGGACGAAACTTTGAATTCGTCGACCTCACAAGTGCTATTTATATGGATGCCATCCCTGGCTATCACCTTAGAGCAATAGCCATCGAGGTCGAACTTCTTGTTCCTCCTCGCCAACAGGATAGCCCGGCCAGCCGACTGGGCATGGGGCACGGCTGACGAGCTACCTCAAGTAGAACTTGACACTCCAGGTTTAAGAGACTGAAAATATTCTCATATATCTACTCCAGGTTAATAAATATTCTCATATTTAATGTGGTGGCTAGGCATAGTTATGAATGAATGACACACTGATTGCATCAATCATGCATGCATTGCTAAATCAACTTCACACTCTGCTTTTCTGACTCAATGTTGTATCATGTAAGATTATTGTTGCATGGATGTGTTCTTGAGAAGATGTGATGACTTTTCTGCTTTTCTGACTGAATGCCAATAAGTAGATGTGATAACTTTTGGTGATTTTTTACAGCCCAGATTTGTTACCGGGTGATGGCAGGAGACTATGACTGCCCAAGAAAGGTCTTGAGCTTCTTGACTGATCTGCATGCTTCATTTAGGATGTTGAACCTGCGTAATGACTTTTTGCACAAGAAATTTGATGGTGAGTTTATCTGCTCTTACCACAATAGTATTTAGTTACATGGAATGTGACCTGATCTATCATTGTATCTTTGTATACTTTTGTGATTGGTTACAGGTGTTACTTTGTTACGATATTAAATGCAACACATATTCTCTTAACTTTTTCACAGGGATGAAGTATGATTTGAGGGTGGAGGAGGTCTATTATATATGATGTGAAGATCTTAGGACTTGCAACTGCAGAGTCCAAACAAAAGGCGGCCTAATTAATTAGTCAACAAGTCGGTTGGAGGCACATTACTGAACATGCGTGTCCAGACATCACCCGCTTCTTCAATGCTTTTCACCGAGGCGCCGCGGGCCTCCGGGGATCAATAGAGCTTTCATGGTCCTTATCCCAAAAAACAGAGCTGGCCGCACATCCCAAACCCTTCCGCCCTATCTCACTCCAGAACACCCTCTCCAAGCTAATCACCAAATGCCTTACAAATAGGCTCCAACCGCTCATTCCAGGGCTCATCCACTCGGACCAAACGGGTTTTCTCAAAGGGAGGTGCATAGCTGAAAACTTCGTCTACGCAACTGAGATCGTCCAGTGTTGCCACAAACGAAAAGCACCCACCCTCGTGCTCAAACTGGACTTTAGAAGGGCTTTCGACTCCATCCATTGGGGCACCCTAGACGAAATCCTAGATGCAAAGGGTTCTCGCCCCGATGGCGAGGATGGGTTCAACAGCTAAACCTCTCCAGCCAAACCTCCATCCTGCTCAACGGGTCGCCGGGAAACTGGTTCCAATGCAAGCGAGGGCTCCGACAAGGTGACCCCCTTTCCCCCTACCTGTTTATCCTGGCAGCCGACTTCCTGCAACTGATGATATAACAAGCCTCCAACAGCGGTCTCATAAAACACCCCCTCTGCATGGACCTCACGTGCCCGGTCCTCCAATATGCCGACGACACCCTCATCATTCTCCAAGCGTGTCCAACCCAGCTGTCACACCTCAAGAACGTCCTGGAAAGCTTCTCGCTTATCACAGGCCTACAAATTAACTTTGAAAAAAGCACACTGGTTCCCATGCACGTGGGGGAGCAAGAGGCAAGAGACATGGCAGCCCTTCTCG
This sequence comes from Chloris gayana, assembly GCA_031894775.1. Lineage (NCBI taxonomy): Eukaryota > Viridiplantae > Streptophyta > Magnoliopsida > Poales > Poaceae > Chloris > Chloris gayana. Next base: position 41,802 of record JAUNZO010005006.1, read on the forward strand.
GCTGCCCTATAGCTGGTTTCCCTCAAACCTACCTCGGGCTACCACTCTCGGCAGCCAAACTAAAGCTAGCGGACATGCAACCTCTCACCTGCCGCCACGACAAGTACTTAAGCGGCTGGGCCGGCCGCCTCCTCAACCCCGCCGGCAGGACAAGCCTTATTAAATCTACCTCGGGGGCCTTACCCATCTATGCCATGTGTGCAATCGTTCTCCCAAAAGGCACGCTGGACGAGCTCACCAAAAAGGACAGGGCCTTCCTTTGGATGGGAGAAAAAAATTGTATTGGGGGTCAGCGCAAGGTTGCCTGGGATATTCTAACCCGTCCAAAACGCAAGGGGGCCTTGGCATCAAGAACGCACAAGTGCAGAACAGGGCCCTCCTGGGCAAATTCTGGACAAAGCTCCTCGAGCAGCCAACCACCTCCTGGTAGATGTGGTTTCACCGCTTCTACGGAAGACCTGCAGGCCGAGACCTGGGAACTTCCCACCACCTAGACACACCCGTTTGGAGTGCCCTCCTAGCAACTCTGCCAGAATTCCAAGCAAAAACCGAAGTGGTCCTAGGAGACGTGGCACGACAAGTGGCTCGGCCCCGCCACCTTGGCAGAAATGCTTCCCGCGCTCTACTCACACACAACAAGGCCGCACTCCTCCGTCCGGGACGCCCTCTTCGCAGGTGCTTGGGAAACCAGCCTCGGCCCATGCCTCTCTCTGCGGCGGCTCCACAAAAATCCACTCTCAGCGCTGCCCTGCTCGCTGTCCAGCTAAATCCCTCGGCGCCTGACAGAAGATTCCTACGAGGGATAAGAAAGACATATAGTGCAGCTGGGGCCTACAGCCTGCACATGGAGACCCACCCCGACGATGACGGGGCTTCTGAAATCTGGCTAAGCCCACTGCCGCCAAAATGCAAACACTTCCTGTGGCTCATTCATCGCCACAGGCTATCGACAAGAGATCTGCTGCACCGCCGCCACCTGACTGACTCCGCAGCCTGCCCTTTCTGTTCCTCACCAGGAACGCAGGACCACCTTCTCCTTCACTACGCACACGCGAGGGCCACCTGGAACTCCGTTGGAGCTGACGACGTGCCGGCAACCTCCACAATTCAAGACCTTTGGGCGGCCCCCCACCTCTGGAACTCCCGCCGGTCCACAAGTCGAATGGTCGCCCTCACCGCTCTCCTTTGGAACATTTGGAAGAATAGGAATAGCTTGGTTTTCAACGATGTTACACTCCCCCTCCCCGAGTCATTCTTGCTGCAGCAAACGATGTAACCCTCTGGGCCCACAGGGCCAGGGACTCCCTCTGTAAGTCGGAACTTCGTGCATGGGCCACTCGCTTAGATGAGAACAACCCACATGCACTAGTCCCGCAGCCTGTAACTTCCCCTTTGCATCAATAAAGTTCAGGTCGGCCTTGGCCTACCGTAGTTTAAATAAAAAAAAATGTGACTTGTTTTAGAATGTGAAGAATTCCTTGTAGAGGCATATTTCGTATCCGCCAAATTAAGTTGTGCTTTTATGGTATTCCGCTTGCACTGTGTTATGTAAAATATTTGGAAATGGTTGCCCTGAATCTCAAAGGAGCACGCTTAATGGTGGAAAATTTCAATTATTATACATGCATTTCAAAGGGCTGCCCATTTCAAACTATTTGAGCGTGTAACGATTTAGAGTTAGACAGATCTATATCCAATAGGGGCCTCTCGACAGCCGCAGCCTGTTCATATATAATGGATCGTATTTTCGTACAACTAAACTCAATCGTATGAGTTGGATGACGCTTGAAGACGCTTGGATGAGCTGCGCTATGTGGGAATTTATGATTTGGTTTGCCACACGCTCCGTTGGTGTTGCGCCGTACAACCTGATTTCGTTTGGAAAAAATAAGTAATTCTTAGAATCTATTTGATTTTGAAAAGCTGGATTGTAAAAAGTTGTGGTTGAACTGTTGAAGGGTAAAACACACAGGTAGATTGCTGATTGTGGACTTGACTTGATATGATCTGAACTAGAATCTGGCAAAATACGGGGAGAGTGGAAGGTCTGAGATCAGGCGTTGGACGACGGTCGGTCAGACTGCAGTAAAGACGCGTGTTGCTGTCGCCCCAGCCACCACTATTTGTTTTACTTCTAGGCTAAGCATTGGTTTTTCTTTGGACTAGACACCTCTGACGGTTGGCGTTTCGCAGCCGGCGGCGGCAAATGCCAAACTGAGAGTATATATATATGACTGACTCTGACAGTCTGACTGACTAATTAACTGAACTTTTCCTACAACAAGTGTATGAGTATGTATCTATAAGATATGTCTCTGCACAAGTCGTGCTTAAGTGCGTACTAATATAACGGACAGTAAAATTTGTTATGTGCTCCCTAGAAAATTTGCACGTGGCGACCTGTGTATTGTAAGTTACCTTGGAAAAATATACGAATAATTGAAGTATGTTATGCATATGCTCGATAGTATAGTACGATGCTTTTACAAGTGAAACTAATAAAGCATTGTAACCATGCATGACTATTTCAGAAGGCAGAACACACATAATTGGCCTTACATGCATGATTATTGGACCTTGACCAAAGACCTACGCTGCCCGGCACTGAGGTGCCCCATTATTACATCATGTGTGCTCAAAAGCGGGTCTGTTTTGGAATAACTAGATGAAATGCCCGCACAAATTTGCGCATGCTAGAAATTTTGTTAGTTGATCTGGTAACTGGATTAGTCTATAAATATTATAACTTATCGCATTAAAATAGTATTGTGATTACATAAACATATGAGGATTTCATAGAGTTCCACGGAAATAGGAAAATTTCAAATTGCGAGTTTTGAGGAAGAATAGAGGAGATCCAAACTTGTACAGTGGGTCGTTCATTCCATATATATAGATAAAAGACTTGGCACGAAAATGCAAAATTTTTAATGCAACGTCAATAATGAAACAATCAATATCCGTGGAATACGTATTTCTTGATATTGGAACTAAGGAATAACAAAATTAAGAAAGGGAGGACAACATTTGGGAGGCGAATATGATGTATTTCATGTATGTTTGAGGACAAAGTCACAAGATTATTATAGGCTTTTCAATAATAATGTTTCAAAAAAAACTCGTAGATTCAGATTGCTTATGGCTTGATATGTTAATTGCTATGTATACTGACTTTTTTTATGAAATGAACGGCTTTACCCAATCGATTTTTGGAGGAAGAGGCATCCCTCTCCAATTCGTAGCTTCACAAAGGGCAGTATGCTAGTTCTGCAAGGTGCCAGTTTTTCTCTTTAATCTGTGACCCTGCAAACTAAAATTTCTATATTAATTTAGTAATAACATTATTAATGCAAAAGATCTAGATAAAGCATCGTGATTAAATCTGGGTTTGCGAATAACGTGGATCATAAATAGGATGTCGGCGTCACTAAGCTCATCCAGGGCAAATTGCATGGCTTGGTTCTTCCGTGATGATGCATTCAAAAAGTTATAGGGGTACCTATGCTCACCTGACGCGATCGGCATGGCCGGCTTTTTGCTCTGTTGGACACTCAAAACTCTGGTCCAGCTCCAATCATGCCGCACGCTGTCGTTGTCCAGGTCTTTTCCTTCTGCATGCGTGTGCTTTGGTGTGTGCAGAGGAAATAAAGAATAATAATCTTACGATCATCCTTACCTCAATGACAAAGTAGATGCAATCGGAAGCAATCAATTTGTGGAGGTCGCATCTCTCCTCCTCCCAGTAGACGGGTAATATAATTAATCGCCTTTGTTTTACCAGCCCAGCACCACGCTGGAGCTGCGATCATCCTGCTGCTCCTCCTTGCGATGCTCGTGGCGGCTACCCCGACAATCCTCGTGAGTCGCGATGCATCTATGATATCGCCCGAGGCCACCATCTCCGAAAAAAGCAGCTTGCCACTGCCATCGTGATCTCTTCTGATTGTCCGTAATATGGATCATACTATAATTGACCTATCTATGACGTTAGTTGAGATCGGTAGCAGAAAAAATAAGATAAGGGCTGACCAGGAGCAACGAAGGGCCAGATTAAACCATGGCAGAGCATCAAGATGAGATTAAAGGCCAGATGTTTTCCTTTTTTCTCAGAATTTCTAGTCTATTTCTCTATTTTTCTAGACATCGGGGAGGAAAGGTCATCTCCTTTTATTATTAAATAATAGAGGGATGTTTTCAGGTCCAAAATAATGACCATTATTTTTTCTTAACTAATGGCCATTAGTTGGATCTAACGGTGTAAATTAAATTTTAAAATTAATAACTAATGGCCATTAATAAGGGTAATATTGTCAAAATAATATGATTATGATACAAAAATTCATCATAACTAATAAGTTAGTTAATTTTTACATGAATATGTTATAAAATATTTATTTTAAATTTGATTAATCATCATCATTATTATTGTAGTCAAGTTTTAGTGTATTTAACACAAGTTTGTATGATAAAAAATATTAATTTTTTAGTGCAGTTACTAAACTATCCTTGAACTAATGGCCATTAGTTGAGGAAAAATAATGGCCATTATTTTGGACCTGAAAACCTCTCTAAATAGATGCCGTAGCAACTTTGGGTTTTCCACATGGGACGCCACTGATTGAGATTAATTTGGTTACATGGACGGACGCGCAACCTGAACTTAACGCGTCAACTGAATGACTTCCATTTCGGCCGCGGCGAGAATACTACAGAGGAAGAGTGAAATTGAGGAAAACAAAAGTCATCGCTTCCTGTAGCAGGTTGTCGCGTTTGTGAAGGTCGAAAAAGAAGCCTAGACTGTCGATTCTTCATCTCCAGATTCATCTACTGTGCCACGTGAGGCTAGAGACAAAAAGATTGAGACAGCGTGTGCTCTTCGAAAATCATGTTGCTTTCTCCCATTATTGTCGCATGAGCAGGATATGCAATTAATTTACAACTTGCAAGGTAGATAAGTCCATGAAGACCTAGCAAACATTGGCGCACGAATAAAATCCCAGATATATGTCGACGTGGTCATATTTTTTCACTAGAACTTGCGCTGGACACGCGTGCCCTCGCAAAGCTCCGAAGCCTATATACTAGTACTAGAGTAGGGACAAAGTCAGTGTCGCTGGATTTGCCGGCCAATAGGAGCTGTTAGATTACAAAGTCGCGTGCAGGATGGGGAAGGAAACGAAAGCAAACATTTCGCCTATAATTTGTCAATCAACAGCTGCAACGTACGGAAGATAGCGATGGGCGAAACTTTGAATTCGTCGACCTCACAAGTGCCTATATATATATATATATGGATGCCAGCACTGGCTGCACTAGCTAGTCGTCCAACAGCTTCTTGTTCCTCCTCGCCAACACGAGAGCCCGGCCGGCCGACTGGCGCACGGCGCACGGCTGACGGGCTCACCATAAGAAGAACCGACATCGTCGCCGATCCACCAGTCCGTGCCGCGGTCGCGTGTACAGGCCAGTTCTCTCCTCACTGGCTCGCGTGGACGAACGACAACGAACTGAGCTGCGCCCATCGAGTCCGCGCCGCCCGGCTACTACCTCTCCGTCGACTGCTTGCAGCTAATCCTACTTCATTACGGGTTTAGTTTGATCCCAATTGACAAAGGGTCAGGTACCTACGCATCTGATCATATGCTCTTAGTTTTTAACTCGTTAATGGAACGTCTAATTAAATGGATGTTTGTTCTTCTGTTATCATTTCCATTCAGCACACTAAAAATTTGGTTAAAACAATTCTGTTGGTGGTAAGTTGTTGCTGTAGGTCCATATCTAATTGACGTATGCGTTGGCTCTATTATGACTATAGTTGACTACTAGTATCTTTTTACACTGGATCATCCTTTTAATGCCATGTCCGAAAGCCATAATTTGATGAATAGCTAGCTAGACAATTTTCCTAACCAATGTCTAGATACCCATACATATGAGCCAAGTACTGCTAATAAAGCATATGCATATGCATGCCTTATTTGACGGATCTTTCTTTTTCCTTTTTCGGAAGGACAGTTGTCATTCTTTCTCTGGAAAATATATTTTATGCATATGGAAATTGGAAACAATTCATTTCTAGTTCTAGTTGATATACTAAATCAAAGCAGACGTACATATATGAGCAACGAACTTTGCGACTGGTTGTAACACATCCAAAAAGTAACAAAAAAACATGAAATTGTGGATGATGCACTTAGATTAATCTCCGCTCTAGCCAAATTCCAATAAGGCCCACATTCATTCATTCTATCCTTTAATTTCACTCATAATTGCGGTACATCCCATACAATTCAATAAAAATCCATTTAAGTCATTATTCTTGTTCTCTACTTTGGATTATCTGTATTGCTGAGACCGTGGGCACTCGTACTGCCCCTCATGTTTGATTGTATTAGCATAGATGATAGTTTCTACTTGCACGATTTCGTGGCTTCAAACAAGTGGGTTTGCGAACGTACACACTACGCAGGTGTTAACTACTTCTTTTTAAGGGTGCTGATGGATGATGATGCGATGGAGATGCAACTACTGTTGAAGGGCCCCACAAATGAGGAAAACCTTATAGAATGTTTGGGAGGTATACGTTCTGTTTTCTGTTTTTGTATGCTCACTAAGTTTTATAGGCTTGAGGTTTATGAAGTTAATTTCTGTTGCAGGTATAATTCCTCATAATAATACTCATCATCTGGTACGATTTGTTTTCAGATAACATTTTTTTCTCTTTCTACTTCTAAGCATGAAACACATGATATGTCAATTATTGTCCCTCAAAAGAATGACATATAGCATCTAAATAACTGGACATGATAATAGATGGTTTATGATCTTGAGGGACGTCCAAGACCAACAATATTAACTGAAGAGATGGAGGATTATTTGGAGCCAAGCATGCTAGGTATACTGCATCTATTGTTGTTTCCTATTTGAGATTCTTATTTTTTCTGTGTTTAATATAGGAAAGTTCGTTTTAACACTTCCATGACTAAACTATCTTAATACCTTTTATGACAACATTCTGAACGAAAGAAGTAGACACACTAGCGATCAGCCTTTGGGAACTGGATAGTTTGGGGCCTTTCCAAAAATAGAAAGAAGAACTGATGTAGTATGGAACGGTAGGTTGTGGTAGCTTTCTCATCTTGCGATTTTCTGTGGTTGGATTTGTTTATATGTAGTCCAATAGGAGGAATGAAGGATTCTCTTTTGTTAGATGATATTATGCACATCTGGGCATGTGTATTCACATGGCTTATGGTAATTTTAGATTTCAATATAACTATTTATATCTTACAATTTATTGCAAGTCCGTAATCTATATATATAGGACCTGTGTACTTACATACTTTAATGCTTCAGGTTCACTCATATCCCCTTGGAGATGTAGCCAAAGAGGAATTCGCAAGAGGGGCAAGCCATGGGGGGTGAGCACGAATTGCAATTAATCATCACGTACATATTTCAGATGCAAATAGAAAAGGTTTTTTGTAGGATGCAAAAGTAACCAAGTAGGACTGTGTCAACTTATTTGGTTCAAGACTGTTTAATAAATTTTTTTTTAGATAAGGGAACCGAAGTTCCTGCCTCTGTACCTCTAGAATAGAGGCACACACAGCACAATCCATACAAAGTGAGCAGCTAGGCTCAATGTTCAACAAGATTACAAAGCAGATGAACCGGAGTGCATATGCACCATCAACGTCCGCACACCAGCTAAAGGAAGTCTAAAATGCCAAACACAACCGGCAACAATACCATCAGAAGGACCAAAAGAAGGAGATAGAACCAAAATTACATCCCGATTCTATTCCTAAACTTCCACCCAAATTTCACAAATACTTGCATGATTGTTGTCTCCAACATGCGGCACCCATCCGCCATCTTAGGCCGATCGTCCTTCTTAAGCAACTGAGACCACCATCTGATCCAATAAGTTCCCCTGAATATCACCTGCATAAAAGTTGTAGAGTTAGCGCCATTGAACACCACATCATTTCTATTCAACCATATGGCCCAACATAGGGCTGTTGCTCCAACTAAAATTTGGTTCTTAAGCTTAGATGATATACCATTGAGCCAAGAGCCAAACATATTAGAGAAACTACTCGGAGGTTGAATTCCAAATGTGATATATACGGTGTTCCAGATAAATCGAGAAAAATGGCAATCAAAGAAAAGATGTTGTATAGTCTCCAAAGAACTACAAAAACAACATTTAGTATTCCCTTGCCAATTTCTCCTCGCAAGATTATCTTTTGTAAGTGTCACTCCTTTTAAGAGGAACCATAAAAAGATTTTGATTTTTAGCGGGACTTTTAACTTCCATAAATGACTTTTTTCCGGCACTATTCCCTCTCTCAAAAGGGCATCATACATGGAACGGACTGAGAAGGTACCACTTTTATGCAATTTCCAAACAAAACAATCCCTGGTAGAGTTGAGATTGATATTCACTGTTTTCGACACTAGTTCGTACCATAGTCTTAAGTTATCATCCACCAAGGCTCTACGAAAGGACACATTCGGAGGAGTAGTGCTTAGCACCTTTTGTACCGACACATGTTTCTTTCGTGTTATATTGAACGAGAGAAGGGTATTGTATTTTAAGGGGGCTGCTCCCTAACCAAGTATCTTCCCAAAAGCTAGTTTGGGATCCATCTTGTACCTTAAAATACCCCTCTTGTAGGAATTGGTCCTTTACTTTCATCAGGCCGGACCAAAAATGGGAGTCCCCGGGTCTCTTTTGTACTTGTGAAAGAGTTTTGTTTGACAGGTATTTCCTCCTTAGGAGAGTCTGCCAAGTCCCTTCCTCATTTAGTAGTTTAAAAAGCCATTTACTTAAGAGACACTTGTTTAGAGTATCCAAGTCCACAATTCCTAGGCCCCCAAAATCTTTAGGCCGGCACACAATACTCCATTTAGTGAGTCCGTATTTCTTCTTCTGATCATCACTTTGCCAGAAAAATCTTGAGCGATAATAATCCAATTTTTGCACCACCCCCTTAGGGATCTCCAAAAAGGATAGCATGTACATAGCCAAACTGGTAAGGACAGAGTTAATCCGAACTAGTCTCCCCCTATTGAAAGTAGCTTGCCTTTCCAGCTACACAACTTTTTCTGGAATTTTTCTTCTATCGCCAACCAATCACTATTTGATAGTTTCCTATGATGCATTGGTATGCCAAGATACTTGAATGGCCAACTAGCCGCCTTACATCCAAATAGGTTTACATACTCCATTTCACACTCCTTTGTTCTGCCATAACAAAATAGTTCACTTTTGTGAAAATTGATCTTTAGACCCGATAATTTCTCAAAGGTACTCAATACTAGTTTGAGCTCTTTAGCATGTTCTAAGTCATGATCAAGGAATAATATGGTGTCATCGGCATATTGTAAAATGGATAACCCATCCTCCATTAAGTGAGGTATTACTCCTTGAATTTTCCCGCTCGTTTTCGCTCTTTCTATCAATATGGCTAGCATATCTGCAACCAGATTGAATAAAATGGGAGATAAGGGATCACCTTGTCTCAGTCCCTTTTTCGTTTGGAAATAGTGCCCAATGTCGTCGTTCACCTTAATCCCAACACTCCCTCCTCTCACGATTTGGTCAATCCACTTACACCAAATAGGGGAGAAGCCTTTCATTCGTAAGGTTTGTTGGAGGAAGGCCCAATTTACCTTATCATAAGCCTTCTCAAAGTCTAGTTTGAGAATGACTCCATCTAACTTTTTCCTATGCATCTCATGAATCGTCTCATGTAGGATTACCACCCCTTCCATAATATTCCTACCAATCATGAACGCCGTTTGTGATGGTTTGATAATTTTGTGAGCCACTAGTGCTACACGATTTGCTATGACTTTAGTAAAGATCTTGAAACACACATTAAGAAGGCAAATAGGACAAAACTGTTGTATTTTCTTAGCCTCTTTTTCTTTTGGTAATAACGTAATTATTCCAAAATTGAGGCTAAACAATGGTAGTTTCCCGCTATGAAATTCCCGAAACAGCGCCATCAGCTCCCCTTTTATGAGCTCCCAAAAGATCTGAAAAAACTCGGCCGGGAACCCATCCGGACCTGGGGCTTTATTATGCTCCATTTGGAAGATAGCTTTCTTAACCTCCTCTTCCGTGAAATCGGCTGTCAAGACCTCATTCTCCAGTTGGGACACCCGAGATATGTCTTCCCTAATTGTCTCAATCATGGAGAAATTATTCCGCTCTGGAGCTCCAAAAAGACCCTTATAATAGTTGGTGATATAAGATTTTAACTTATCATCACCTTCTATCGAGCCTTCCTCTTGCTCCAATTGAAAAATTCGAGTCCTTCTATGTTTTCCATTGGCAATCAAATGGAAATACTTCGTATTGCAATCCCCGCGTAACAACTTAGTTGTTTTAGCCCTTTGATACCATTTTAATTCCTCTTCCCGAAGTAGATGAGCCGGACGTTCTTTCGGACAATTCTTCAAATCAAGCTCAAGCGAACTCAGAAGTTGACTTTCCGCTTTCTTGTCTAGCTCGTCCGCTTTTTAATTAACTCCTCTTTTTCTTTCTTATACGACCCACTCACATTCTTGGCCCAACCTCTCAAAAACTGTCTAAGTCGTTGAATTTTGGATTGCCATTTCTGTAACGGGGTACATCCACCATTTTCCTTTTTCCATACCTCAGCTACCAAGTTTGTGAAACCATCCCGTAGTAGCCAACCAAGTTCAAACTTGAATAATGGTTGGTTTTTCGTATGGGTTCCATTTCCCGTATTTAACAACAATGGCGTATGATCGGAGATATCCCTGTTCAGCGCTTGCACCGTTGAAAGAGGAAATTTTTGCTCCCAATCTGTAGTAACTAAAATTCGGTCAAGTTTTTCAAAGGTAGGTACTTCCCTTGAATGAGCCCATGTGAATTTTCTGTTAGATAATTCCAATTCTCTTAGGTCTAGACCGTCTATGACGACGTTAAACAAGAATGGCCATCTATTGTTATAATTGTCATTGTTCTTTTCTTGTGTATTCCTTATAATGTTGAAATCACCTCCCACCATAAGTGGTAGTGTTTCTTTGGAACACATTTGCACGAGCTCGGACAAAAATGCCTCCTTGTGCTCCGGTTGTGCCGCCCCATAAACGGCAACCAACACCCATTTGAAGCCATCTGATTTATTCCGAAGTTGGAATTTCACATAGAAATCGCCTTCATCAATTCCGCCTATGTCGAATACCTCTAAGTTTATACCTAAGAGTATCCCACCAGAGCGGCCATGTGGTTCGTTCCAATGCCACAAGAAATCTCTGCCCCCGCATATGTTACTTAGAACAGTTTGCGAGAAGTGTTTTCTGCCAGTCTCAAGGAGCGCTATGAAATCTAGTTGCTGCTCCCTAGAATTATCTGACAAAAATCTGAATTTAGCCAAGTCTGCTAGACCTCTGCTATTCCAAAAATTCCTTTCATTTTGCACCATTTTTACTTACCTTCCGCACTACACGGATTTTCGGATTTTTCTTTTTCGAGTTGAAAGAAGAGGTAGACTTGTTTTTCTTAAAAACAGTCCTAAAGTCACAGCTTAGGTGATCCTCCTCTCCATCCATAACCTCATCCATTAGGCCACCACATAAGTGCCCGAGCGTTATGTTCTCGAAGTCGTCATCTTCTTCTTCTAAATCTATTGAAACGTGTTCAGGGGGTATCTTATCCTCTAATTTAGAGAAAAGTTCAGTACTTCTATCACATTCGAGTTGTCTTAAGGAATTAATAGAAGCAGTAGCTTCACTATCATTTTTCCCTACAGCTACCCCTAACTCAGAGAAGGTAGAAATCAAACGGCTATTGGCAAAGGAAAGAAAAGAACGGTTACCTTCTTCTGGTTCCAAGTTGCGCCACGCCGCCCTGCATTTCGCCTTCGTCAACACGTGCTCGTCGCCGGAGCGCCGTGAACTCGAGCGAAGAGGAGAATTCTGTACTTCCTTCACTGCCGCAGCTGCCAGCACTCTTGCCCCTTTTTCACTGTCTCGCTGTCCTGTGACACCGTCCCTTCCAACCTTGGCAGCAGCAAACGCCGGCACTAGCGTCTCCATCCCAGTCTGTGCAGCCTCCCCTGTTCTGTTCACTGTTGGCTGCACCATCTCCGGACCTTTTTTTTTTCCTCCAGCTCAGGCAGCAGCACCGTCCCCCCAATGGCTAACTCCTGCCCAGCCATAACCGGACGCTCCTGGGGCCTATGACGCCCGGTATTGACAGAGCAGCCCCACCCAACAGTTCTTCTACCACCGCCATTTTTTCCTGAACCAGGACATGCCCATCCAAGCTCTCGTTCTCCATGAAATTGTCCTGCTCCCCATCCTCCTCAACCGAAGTGACGTCCACTATCATCCCATCCATACAAGCATCATCATCTTCTGCCAACACTTTGTCACAGCACTGCTGAATTGTTCTATCCACTGCCATATCTATGATCTCATTCGCAAGCCTCCGCAATTTTGCTTCTAATTCTTCCTCTTTCTCTTCTATTCCTGCAGCCTTGGCTGTCCCTCCCTGCAGCGAGGCCTGAGTGCCATTGTTCTCAATATCCATATCATCGCTTTTGGACCGCTTAGGGTCTCTAGTTGTCTCGGGATCATCTAATGTGTCTTCCTCATCTAAATCATCATCTCCCTTGTCATCATCACCCTTGAAGTCCAACTCGACCTCTTCTCCGCTGCCATCAAAACCAACTCTCTCCTTCTCAAACTCGAGCTCGAAGTAGTGGTCACCAATGACAACATCGAGCGCCTTTGGCAGCATCTTGGGGTCTAGCACAGCCACCAATATCCTGCCAAAATTGCTCTTGCGAGTCGTTTTCATATCAACCATTTGAGTCGAACCCAACATCGATCCCACTGCCCACAAGTTCAAGAACTCTCTCAGCTTTTTCCTCAAACCAAAAACCCGGATCCATACCTTTGGCAACAGGAAACCCTCCTCCTTCTCTGCCCACTCCTCAAACTCAATTCTAACACCAGTAGCCACACCCTGATCACGTACATCCGCTCCACCAAATGCTATCGCCCGCAACAGCTCGGACCGGGAAGGAAACATGACAATAAAGGAGCCATCCTGCTGTACCCGCGGTGTCCATTGCCATTTCCCGGGTATAATCCGTTGCAACTGTGTCACAATCTGCCCGGCAGAGAGCAAGCCCCCAACAACCTTGATGCGTGCTGTCCTGACATCCTTCTTCTTGGGTAGCGGAGGGTGTGGGATATGGTAGAATCCCAGTCCCGCCACCGCGTATCCCACCGCGTGCGCCACTGGACGTGGAGCTTTCAGAAGCGGGCAGCGATGATTAACGTGATCAGAAGCATCACAAATGTCACAGAAGACATCCGTGGTGCACTCGGACACACCATGACCCTTCTGTGCACATCTGGAACAAACCTTTGCCTTCCCACCTGCTGGCACTGCAACCGGCCCCTGACTCTGCCCCTGAGCTGCCTGAACCACATCCTGCGCCAATTCCATTGCCTGCTCTACCTTCTGCCTCCCTGCTCCAGTTTGACTTCCTTCCCCTGCAGCTGCCGGTTGTGTTTTCTTAGACGCCAGAGTGGGAGCTGCGACCACTTGCGCAGATGGCCTTGGTGGACGCGGGCGAAAAGGCGCCCGCGGCAACATAGCCGTGCTCCCACGGCCGCCTCCGCCGTCACGCCCAGAACGACCGGCGAAGCCGCCACGCCAAGCAGGGAAGCCGCGAGCTCCGCGCGGCCTAAAACCTCGCCGATTCCCCGCCCCGACCCCGATCAAGGTCGCCATAGCCAGGGGCAAAGCCTTGATCAGGTCCCTGGAAACTGTTTAATAAATATCCCAACGGACTATTGATGTTTTGGTTTAGGTCAACATATTCAGCTTCAAGCGAGCATAGTATAAGTTTCTTGGACTCATAGATGTTTTGCTTTACAGGTAGAAGCCAGCCATCTATTCAGTGTGCCGAATACACTCAAGACTGGAGGTGACAAGTGTACACGAAAAAATAATGAGCATTGGGCAGAAGAAGAAATGACCGAGCTTGTGAAAGCAGTTTCTAAGGAAGGGGTGGGGAAGTGCAGCAAATTAAAGAAGAATTATTTCTCGGCATCGATTCGAACATCCATGCATCTGAAGGTATAGCGCTGTAGATTGAAGACACATTTATCCCATTATATATAGACTGAGAACATATTTATCCATTATTCAATTTCGATAATTCTGTTTCATGTCCATAGGATAAATGGAGGAACCTTGTGAAGGCTTGCAGGATTAAAGTGGGCTCCAAAAAAAAGTTCTCAGTTTATTCCATTTGCAGCCTTTGAAAGTACTCTTCCTAAGGTAGCAGCACCATACCGGTGGTTTAAGAGAATGAGAATATTCTCATATCTATTCCAGGTTAATAAGTTACAAAAGGCAACTCAATTGATTGTACAGAGATTCAAACGGCAGATCTTGGAGATAGCTATGAAGCATGATGATTACCAGATGAAATTATGAATGAGTATCAAGATTTTCCCATTCATGCTCTTTGAGTTGTCTGCGCGGCTTGGTGGCAGTATGTTGTGATAGTTTCTTATCCAAGATATTAGTTAGGGCATATACAACGCTAATAAATGAGTAGGCTCTTAAACTCATGTGGCAGTGTATGTTTGCAAATAGCCCCTCTAGCCTTTGAAGAGACAGTTGTGTGAGTTCTTGACGAAGAGACGGTCTCTATCACGTGTTCCGATATAAAAGACTACTCTGAACACCGTTGTACATATGAAGAGACGACTTATGTCGTATATTTATTAATAATATGCATTTATTAAAAGACAGCACATAGAGTCTCTCCTTTGTATGACTAGAGTTGTTTTATACTCTCTCCATATCTAAAATACACTTCGTTTTGGACAGCATTTAGCATACCAAGGAGCATTTAAGTAGGGAAAAATTTTCATGTCTGCCCATATTAATTACAATACCATGTCCAACATTTTCACAAAATCGAGATGGCCTAACTAGTCACTGAGTGCCCTCCCCGTTCTCGCACGTGCGTTTCCAGGTTCGATTCTCCATATGCACAAGCTCACATTCTTTTACACGGATGTTGTTTTGCATAGCGGGATTTCTTTTTTCTTTTTGCAACCCGAGCAGCACGCGGCCAAAATCTATTTGCTTTTTCCTTCGCATGACCCAGTACGCGCATATGGCGTGGTTGTTTTCTTTTTCTGTTACGTATGCGCGCCTGTATGGCGGTAAAAAAATCTGTGGTTGTTTATTTCCTTTTCAGCGTCGGCTGGTTATGCTCGCATCTTTCTAGTCTTCTTCATCGGAGTCGAGAACAATGAGAGGAACATCTATCCTCATGGATGCGGCGACCTTCGTGACATTGATCTTCGGGGCGGGTTCCACGGTGGCCGGCCAGCGGGGCGAGGAAGGCAGGCGCGGGGTGATGGAAGGAGCGGAGACGGCAACCAGCGTCCAGTGAAATTAAGGCTAGCGTGCGCTTCGTCCTCGGGAAGAATCGCAGCAAGGCGGCGTGTTTAATTCACGGCCTGAAAAAACATGCGAGTTTACTGCAGCCTGGGGGTAGTCTCGTCCAAAGTTGCAAAAAAATAATCTCAAAACGCATTGTATTGTGATATCTGGTCACAACTCCAAAACGTAGAGCTGTTTAGATATGGAGGGAGTATCTCTTTGCTTAGATACGTGTGTCCAAGAGACGATAGTGGGCTTTTCTTTGTACGTGCCCTTACTATTTGCATAGCAATCCTCATCTTTGAATAACTACTGTAACGTTGTCACCCATTACACGCAGAAAAGTGCTATACACTAAAGAGCTGAAACACAAGCACCCACCTCTGTCAATAATTATTTGTGAGCCCCGTGGGTATGTATGGTGGAGGAGTACCGAGGACAGGAGTTAGTTTGTGTGTCACCATCTAGCTGCATCGCATCGGTTCCCCAAGCTTGTCCTTGGATGTCTGCGCCGTTTATGGCAATTGGCAACCTCGCTCCAGTAGTGGCTGATGACGAGGACATAATATAAGAATCAACATGCTCAAAGGAGAGAGCGTGGAGAGAAGAGATCACCTGTAGCTTATAAAATCGATCTCATGGAAATTGCGATGATCTTAATATAACAGAAGAGTGCAGCCAGTGTACCTTGTAACTTTTCTACTTGCCGGTTCATTTTGTTATACTATAACTCAATTAACATCCCGAATATTTGGCAAATTGTATTAGGCCAAAAACTTCTGACATATATGTAGTAGTGAGCCAGCCTTCACTTGATATACTGTGCTTCTGCTGCGAAATGTCCCAAGCTTCATCTTATTAGAGGATATTCTGCGGATTCATTTGGCCATCTGTATTATGCACCACAGACACTGAATATTTTTTTTAATCTACATACCTTCGTCATAGGATACCATTTGGTATGTTTTTTTTTGAACGAATCGGCACAAGCTGGTGCCCACTTTCATTGATAAAGCAGATTCCATTTGGTATGGTTTCAGTGATGTTCTGGTTGATTAGATTCCTGTATGTATGTGGGGTCTTTGTAAAATGTTAATCGCTCAGGTTGAAGTACATAGTGATGTAGTTGCATGATGACTTTTAAAAGTTGAATAAAAAAGAAAGCTAATAACTGTCACCACAGGATGCTAAGCCCCAAATGTGACTGTTGAGAGGTACGTGATGATGGAAAATTTTATATTAATTTAGTGACAGTGCAACAACTATATTATTAATTAATTTATAGTCTTTTTCTAATATAAATGCTTAGAATGTTGCTTGATAGCGACATGTGACAATGAAGCATGTTTATAGACGTGACAAGAACAAAGTCCTTTTGACTTCTTGGTACGGAGTGAAAGCTAGTGGCCGACCTTTGAACTGTTTTGTCGCAAAAAAGCTTGTTCTTTGACATTGACCTCAAAAGGCTTTACTCTATAAAATTTATTATATACTATAATATAAACCCACAGAAAAAAAGAAAGCGGTTGCTTTTTTCACTCTCATCGATCTTTTGTTCAACCAAGGCAAATCATAGAAGATCGGCATGTAAATGTTGCCGTCATGTTTTATGGCAGCAAATAACTACCACTGCTGAACGTGTGTGGAGCAACCCTACCATCAGTTTCATAGCCCTACGATACGCAGGTGAGACTCTCGTCTAGCAACAAAAAGAAATGGCTAAATTCATCACAATTTAGCACTAAAATTAGAGAAAACCATGCAAAATCACTAATAATTTATTAAGCCCTAAGTTTTAGAACGATTTTTTCGCCCTACGCATGAATTAGGTTGTGCTCCAGTGGCAAGTACCCCTATGTGCACATAATATCGACCGTGTAATTCTTCTCCCAAATCGTTCTGCAGCTGGCGGAGCGAGCTCACCCAGCTCAACTTCGGACAGCTGCAGCCCGCTCCCGGCCGGCCGCCCATGCGGAGCCCTCTCTATCCACGACTCGACATCTGAGAGTCAAGCATGCTACCAAAGTTCTTTAGCCTTCTCGGCAAGGAATGAAGCTAGTGACCGACAGTTGTATTGGTCTATGACAAAGCTCTGCAAAATATGTTGAAGAAAAAAAATCACCCTGCAACATAATTGAAAGAGAAATCACTATCAAAATAATGGCTGTCTAGACTGTGACTAATCTAGATGATGCATCGGTCATCTGGACAGAGACGTACTATCAGTTGTCACTAGTTTCGTAAGACTACATCATTACCTCATGGTACGTACGTTGAAACCCTCGCACCGATCACTTTTGAAGGCGAAGAGAAAGTAGAAGGAAGCGGATGCTTTTTCATCCAGCTCACCGATTGATTGGTTTAAGAACAAAAAAGAAAGAGAGTAATTTGAATTTTAACACGTGTTGTAGAAAAGTACAACTTCTTGAGCTCTTATATCTCTTGGGCATCCCAGTTTCAACTCCTTTCACCACCGGTCATGACCTCTTGTATCTCTCCGGCGACGGTGGCCATGGGAGGCCGGGAGTTGGGTTCGATCGGGCTGCAGCTTCAAACAGACACAACCAAATGAGTTGCTGGTATGGGCCCAACACCCGAGGGCAGCAGGCAAGGAGAAGATTGGACTGACCTTGCGAGCTCCGGCACGTGGGTACTGCGCTTAGGATCGAATCTGACCCCAGCGTCGTGGTGGACTACCATGTTCAACTCCTTCGCCTTGCTCCCGGTGAGGAACTCCAGAAGAACGACACCGAAGCAGAAGACATCACCCTTCTGAGTCAAGAAACCTGTAGAAAGAGAAAACCTGTTCTCGCCCGCAAACAACCATGAATCTGTCAGAAATCGATTGAAATGAAGTAGGAGATTGAAATGAAACAACCATGAATTCGTGTTGTTGTTTGACAGGCGGAGATAGCCACCGTCGCCAAACAGAGCAGCCATAATTGTCTCCGTCCACCCCATCTCCTGATAGAGATGGAGGTTAGAAATCAGATTGAGGAGGAGGTGATTGGAAACGAGGCACTGGCAATTCTCTCGTCTCGTGCAGGTTGGCCAGACTTACAACAAAGTCGCATCTGCAAGCTGTAATTGCGCGTCGCTGTGTTAGAAAGTTTCCTGGTGATCGCCTGCTTACCCGTTTCGGTAAGGCCGTCGCGTACACGGCGTGGTCACTCTCACTCTCACTGTTGTCTGAACAAGCCTCGCTCGGGAGACATCCCACCCACGCGACTTGAACTACTGACTCCGGCAGAGACTAACTGCCATTCATGGTTGACGGCAAGTCAGCGAAAACGCCCGCGCAGGTACATCAAGGAACACCAGAGATATATATGCACAAACCTTTTCAGTCAACTTACCATGGGTCAGCTACTCGTTTATCATTTTCCTTGATCTGGAACCACCTTTCAAGCAGCGGTTTCAAGATCTGGGTAGCTCTCAACAAATTTACTGATAGTTATTTACTCCCTCCGTCCAAAAATGTAAGGATTTGTTGACTTTTAGCTTTCGTGTTTGACCATTTGTCTTATTTAAAATATTTATACAAATACAAAATTTAATAAGTAATAAGTAATACTTAGATTATATCTAATAATAAAACAAATTATACAAAGATAAATAAATTTTTTATAAAAAAATGAATAAGACGAGTGGTCAAACCTAAAGTCTAAAAGTCAACAAATGCTTACATTTCTGGACGGAGGTAGTACGTATTTCTCATGGCCGGCCAGAGTCAGGCTAGGCGATTTGTTTGACACCTGTGCTACAAAAGTTTATCTATCTCGAGTCCCGACCAAAGGCGATGTGACCGCCATTATTCAGCTAACTAGGTAGCCTTCTAAGAAAGTATGAAAGTTTGCCTTGCCTTGTCTGTCTCACGATGCATACAATTCTTCTTCAGTGTTGTTCCATCACTTTTACCATCGCCCGCCCACCATGATTGAAGCGAAAATTATTGAGTCCACAAAAATCTACATGAAAACAAGACACAATGGCTCAGAACACATTTCCCAGTGACATGACTTCTCCAAATAAGAGGGAACGAATCATGTCATGGAGTATTTAAATTTATTTTTATTTGGAAGCAAGTTGGAACTTGAAGTTTAAGCACAGTTTTGAGGGAGTAAGTTTGAAGCCAAGTAGTGTGATTTACAAATTGGATTTTCAGCTTCTGATAATGAAGGATTAGCGTATAATCTGTAACAAACATAGAAAACCCATAATTATTGTATAGCATGATGCACAGCCGCTACACCAACAACCCATAATTGCCTAACTTGAAGTTTATTAATCACCGTTTTGAGGGAGTAAGTTTGAAAGATTATTGCATAATCTGTTTGCCAAGCGTCTCTAATCGGACGCTCAGCAAAGTTTAGGATGGTCATCACATGTGGCTGTCACGTGATACTGTTTGCCGAGTGTGAGGCATGAGAAGCTAAAGTGTGTTGGAATTGAACAAATATGTAGTATCATTGAGTAGCACAAGATAATTACACTGCCTACAGCCGCAGTTTAGAAGAACGAATGTGAATGCCTATGCAGTATGGAAGGAGTCCTATTATCATCAGAGCTTCAGCAAAATTATATATTCGTGTGAATTGTACAACATATATTTTACAGTTGGATAGTGAACCAGTAGACGAACAAGACCAACTCTAGGACAAAAGAATCTTCCAAATCTCATTGAGTGGCCTCTTTGCTAGTAGCTTCCTGGCTGGCTGGTTTGTCAGTTGTCACCGTACGTCCCTTGTTCCCGACGAAGTGATGATCATGTAGCTAGGCCTGGTCGGGGCTGTAAATGCAACCTTTGCTTTTTCTGCAGTTGATCCAGTAAAAGTTGTTTGATCATCCGGAGTCCAAAGCTGACTGCTTAGCATAATTTGGTCCAAAAGGATTGATAGATTGGTTAATGAATTATCCTTGCAGTAATATTTAACAAACATAACCAGTGGTCTTTTCTACGTCAATTAAGTGGGTGTACAGTGTGCTAATGGGCGGCACGCACCAGCTATGCTGATTGTTTTCCTGTTACATGGTGATGTTGAGTTGCTGATCACCTTTGTGCTTTCGACAGTAGCATGACAACGTAAGTCTTTATGAATTAAAATCAGCATATTGGCAATATAAAACTTTATACATCTAAGATACCACTCTTATCTGAAAGATCCCTATCATTTAAATTTTTGTAGTGAAGTTGCTCACAACCTGTACAGGATAAATGCATTGACAGACCTAGCCTGTTGCTTAGGTATTCCCAGGAATACCAAGAATTTAGCAAAATTTTATACTAGCACAGTTTTGTAGCTCTCAAAAGAATTACCAAAGAACCAAGTTTACTTGTATTTTTTGCTTGATCGATCAACATGGGAATACCCAAGTTCTAAGTGCTGCGTCCGTCACTGGATAAATGGGACAAATAACACCAACTCAATATAAAGCTACCATCACTGAATAAGTATCCTCTCTTATGAGTTATGAACAACCAAGACTAGAGTAAGTTTAAAATACAGATAGGGGTATTTTGGTTTAATGTTTGGTAGTGATGGATAATTTTAAAAATATACATATGGGTACTTTGCTCACTATACTAACAACAAACGGAGAGTTATGATTGTCATAAATAAAAAGAAATTTCATATTTTTCATGAGGGAGGTGACCGAGCATAACTTTTTTCTTAAGTCAATCGTCATCTCCAAATCCTTTAGTTGCAGTATATTGCCATTCAACCAGTTGATCTCTAGTTGCAATGTATCATGTAGCAAATGATCATCTCCAAATCCTATGTGCTCGTGGCAACAATTAGGCATTTGAGTTCAGTACACACCACGTACGGATATGGATCCATTGGGTTGGACTGCCATCGCTAGTGACTTGGTTAATGTTGTAAGCTTCACCAACTCTTTACAAGTGACAAAACACCTATTTTTGAAAAGTGTGACGTATACATTTTTCAGCGATTTTTAAGTAGCTGGGGTAGGCATTTCACCGTCCCCACTGCCGCTGCATCCTTCTCCAGCAGGTAGGCATTCTCGTTGGATCAGTGCCACGACTCTGTCCATGGAAATCCGGAAGAGGGGTTGCAGCTTCAAGCATGCCCTTGCTATCATGGTGAGCTTCAAGAAGAAAACAACCCAATTGATTGACCGTTAATTTAGACATGGGGCCACATGGGGGGCAGAAAAAGCATGCAACGTGAGCGAACAAAAATTTGAGGTGTTAAAAGCAGATACTGACCCAACGAGCTCCGGCAACTGGGACCTGCGTGCCCAAGCTTCGGATCTATTGTTACACTTCCCCTTTCCATGAACTACCCCGTTCATCACGTTCTCGTCCGCCTTGTTCCCCGTCAGGAGCTCGAGAAGAACAACTCCGAAGCTGAACACATCTCTCTTCTGACTCATATTCCCCTTAGAACGCAACCTGTCACCCACACGAACAACAATTAGTGAATCTGTCAGGAACCTATGGTACGAATCAATTAAGTAGGAGAAGAGCTGAGGAAGCACGTACTCCGGCGCCATGCGACATAGTGAATCGAGCGTATCATCGTCCGTGTAATCGTTGTCCGGCAGCTGCTTGAACAAGTCGTAGTCGGCGATTTTAGCTCTGCAGCCCAGGAAGAGCAGCACGTTGGTGGAGCGGACGTCGTGGTGCGTGAGCCCCGCCTCGTGCAGGTAAGCCAGCCCCTTGGCCGCGTCGAGTGCGATCTGCACGCGCTGCGCCCAGCTCAGCACTCCCTACCTGCAGTCTGTGCGGTGTCTTCCACCTCGGTCCTGCGCGTGCCAATGGCTCAACCTCAACGTCTGGGTTTTGCTTAATTTAACTAGTTTTTTTTTCCGAGTAGATTGTACCGTGCAGGGGGCGTCGTGGAGGGTGCCCGCGGGGGCGAACTCGTAGATCAGCACGCGGAGGTCGGCGGTGACATGATGTGGTACCCGAGGAGCCTCACCAGGTTCTCGTGCTGCAGCGCGGACGCCATCGACGCCTGCCGCACGAGGAACGCGGCGGCGTCGGACGCCTCCCAGCATTGGGATGAGCGCGCCTTGAGACTCTTGGCTGCCACGGTCATGCTGCCGTTCGGCAACGGCAGCTTGTACACTTTGGCGTGGCCCCACTCGCCGATCAGCGTCTTCTCGGACAAGGAGCGCTTGGCCTTCGTCAGGTCGCGCAGCGTCAGCTCCGGGATGGTGACGGCGGCTGTATCCGTGATGCTGTTGTCTGAAAAAGCACGGATGCTTGATCGATCAAGTATAGTAAACGACATGAAATAGAGTGGAGCACGAGTTTTAATTTACTTACGAAGCGGAGCAACAAGAGCCGGAGGAGCAGCGGTGGGGTTGTTGTTTGCCAGGCCGAGATAGCCACCGTCGCCTAACAGAGCAGCCATAATTGTCTCGGTCCACCCCATCTCTTGACCGAGATCGAGGAGGAGCTGATGTTAGGAGCAAAGGATGGAGAAAAAGCAGGGAGAGATGAGGGACCGAAAAGATCTGTGGATTGCAGGGCACTGGTTGTCATTCTCTCGAGGACATTGCAAAGCTGTGTGATTGCGTCTAGCGACCGGTGTTACCAAGTTTCCCAGAAGAAGCCTACTTACCCGTTTTGGAAAGGCCGTCTCCTACACGGGGCCTCGTTAGCCCCTGTCCAAACGAGTGCGCGCGGCGACGTCACTCTCACCGTTATCTCAGCAAGCCTCACACAAGACATTCCACCCACGAGATTTGAACTACTATCTTCGGCCGGGACTAGCTGCCATCCATGGTTGACGGTCGGTTAGTGAAAACACGGGCAGGTACATCAAGAACACTAGCTACTGAAATACGCGCGACAGCGACTCATGCAGTCATGTTGCATCTCCTACGCTGTTCTGGTGTTACGTTCCATCGACGATATTGATATGAACCAAATTTGAATAAATAAGTAGGAGTATTGTACTAGAAGACACAGGAATAAATAATAATAATAATTTTCAAATACGATGTTTCAAATATGAAACTATGCTTTAATATGAATCTGCTACTATCTATCAGTGTTATGATTGTAAGTTGTAACCATACACAACGATCATGACGGGATCTTTAAATATTATTGGTCAAACTTATAAGATTAAAGGCATAATTAAATATTTTTCACACGGACAGTGACGTTAGTATGTATAAGAACATTATGGACGGAATACCATCCGTACATTGTGGAGCACATCTTATCAACATAAAACGTTATACATGCAAAGTCACAACAGTCCAGCTGGTCCGACGGCTACTGTACTCCAATGTTACCACCAAGTCAACAGACATGTATTGGTCCAAGTCTACATGCTACAGTATGGCAGATGTTCTTATCGCTCATGCATAGTCTTTATGGAACTGTGTGACAACAAAAGACCAGATGCATTCACTGAAGAAAAGCTAAAACACTCGGAAAGCCTTGACCACCAACTGCATGTGGAGCATAAGTGATGAGCAGACAGTTTGAACAATAACTCTACTGATGGAGCTATGGTAATATATGATGAAAGCTACGGCCTATGGAGGGATTTTGTTGATATAGTTATTTAGCATTGTGATAGGGAAGCAAATTTAGTCGCTCATGAGGTAGCTCGGCATGCTTTTGTTTCAAAAACTTCATGTAATTAGATAGATGAACCCCGGGTTTTTATCCTTGGTTGTTTAATAAATGATGTAACGATCCTTTCAAGTCAATAAAGCTAATTGACTGGCATTCAAAAAAAAAGTTTCCCGAAGAAAGCCTACTTACCAGTTTAGGAAAGGCCGTCTCGTGCACGGGTCCTCGTTAGTCCCAGCCCAACGAGTGCGTGTGGTGATGTCATTCTCACTATTGTCGCAGCAAGCCTCGTAAGACATTCCATCCACGAGACTTTGAACTAGTATCACCAGCTGATCCTAGCTGCCATTCATGGTTGACGGCCGGTCAAAGAAAACACGAGCGGGTACATGACTACCACTAGTGAAATACGCCTGACAACGACTCATGCACTCATGCTATATCTCTTACACTGTTTTGATGTCGCGTTTCATGAATGCTATTGATGTGCACAAGTCTTTCAGGCAGCTGGATCAGCTTTTTTGTTGATTAGTTTACTTGCTATCGAGCAACCTTTCACTAGTGTTCTTGATGCATACGTTGGTTCAATAGAAATTTAATTTACTGATTCTCCATTGGCCTAGGTCAGATTTAGTGGAGATGAACAACTTCATGTTTGACGGCTTTTGCCTTCTCACTTCCTGACTATCATGGGAGCAAGAGGGAATGTTTCGTGGCCTACTAAAGATTAGATGAAGTAACATCACTGATAGAGCATTTCCAAGCCAAGGCATCTAAAAGCTAGGCGTGCACTGTACATGGCTTAGCTAAGAGCTAGGC